>VZZY01005983.1:206641-293249 GCA_013400335.1 Eurystomus gularis
GGGGGGGGACAGGAAGGGAGGGAGGGCGGGTGCCGCCATTGTGGCGCGGCGGGCAGGGCGTGTGAGGCGGCGGGGGGGCGGCGGCGGCGCCAGCTGGTGCCTGACACAAAATGGCGGCGGCGACGGTTGGGCCCGGTAACTGACTCCCGCTCCTTCTTCCTCTTCCTCCTCCTCCTCCTTCTCCTCGCTTTGCCTTCATAGGTGGCGATGGCGACGGGGCAGGTGCTGTTTCACCGGTTCTTCTATTCGAAGTCCTTCGTCAAGCACAGCTTCGAGGTGAGCGCGGCGCGGCCTGGTGGGGAAGCAAAGCGGCGGGAGCGGGGAGGCGGAAGGAGGAGCACGTTGGGTTCTGTACTGGGCCGGTCCCACGCCGAAGAGGCTACAGTCTTCGAGCCTTTAGCCCCACGGGTTGTTTATTTTGGTTTTGGTTGCTAAATTGGGATTAAAAAAAAGGTTCTTATGGAAATGGGGCTTCCTTTCAGATTGTTGCTATGGCCTGTATCAATCTCGCATCAAAAATCGAAGAGGCGCCTCGTCGTATAAGGGATGTGATCAACGTGTTTCATCACTTGCGTCAGTTAAGAGCAAAAAGGTAAGATTAGCTTCGTTATGAACATAAGCATCTCTTGGCACTAATGTACCCTGCAGTTTTCAATTCACAGTATTTTTCCAGGCTAAGTTCAACGACCTAAACAGTGAGAAGGGAGTGCGCGTTGGCTGCGTTGTAGGCAGTACAGTTCAATGCTGACTTCTTCTACCGTTGCTTTTGTTCACGGGTAGACCCATTTTCGTTATTTCCTAGTTACGAGTCACCAGTATCGGTTCTAGTTTTAGGTCCGTGGTTCTAGTTTTAGGTCTATTGCTAATTGATTTTTGACGTCTTGTGGTTCTCAAAGGTAGTGTTAGGTACAAGTGGCCAATTAGTGGGTTGCTGATTATTCTCCAGACTTTTAGCCACGTTCAGTAGTCTTAATGCTTTTCTCTCGTTAGTGTGTAGCTGTCCAGATGTGGTTATGGTGCCAATAAAGAATCAGTTAACAAAAGATGCAAGCAGGACTTTCTCAGTAATGACAACATTGCCTTTTAGAAAAAGCAATTTTAGAAAATATCTGAAAAAAGGTATGGTTTGGCCTACAGTGTTTGCAGCTTTAATGACACCACTTCAACAAGGAATGTGTAATTGAGTCTTGGAAGCTGAAGGCATCTTTAATCGCAGAAAGTGAGACTCGTGTTTTCCGTGTGCTTGTCGGTGATGTTGGAGCGTAAGCTCACGGATCTGCATGCAAGTCTGGATCCTTGTCTGCCAGGCTGTAGAGCTGCTCTCGGTTCTGAGTGCCTAATACTGCTTTTTTTTGTGCATAAAGCGATGAACGTTTTCACGTGCAAAGCAGATTAACTTGGCGTGTTGGAAAGGAACAAGGAATGGTTGAAGGAGTTTTCAAAGTTGCTGTTAAACAGAACTTCTTAATCTGTTGTGCAGCAGTATTAGGCTGCGAGATCAGAGATTGCCGTGATGGAAGTAGCTTTGCTTTTAGTAGCTGATGGCTTAAAGTGTAAGATAATCCATAGTCACAAAAGGCTTTTGTTTTCAGCTAGATTCTTAAATTCACACTCTCATTTCTTGGCCATCAGCAGGTTACAGCAGGAATTTGGAATTTAAACTTTAGCGTTGTCTTAACCTTTTCAGAGGAGTAGAGTAGAAATCCTTTTGGGACACCAGCTGTTTCTTGGTGTTTACATCCTTGTTATGCTTCTCCTGAGTCTAAAGCTTCTGCTTTTATTGCGTTGTGTTCGTGTTTTCCTAGTTAGTGTTAGATGAAGAGTGATCCAGCGTTATACTTTGGAACTTAGCTTTGTTCTTTTTTGTTTTTTAAAGATCTTACCTCTGGTAAGAGGAGAATTTTTCCGAGTTGCACCGAATGTGAATTCGGTGGTATTGTTTCTTTCTGCAGTTATGATAAGAGAGTCTGGTTATTGGCTTTATTGAAGCTGGTTCCATGATTTGTAATGTTCAGGCCTTGATCCGGGCAGGGAAGGTTAATTAATCGTACACAGTGCTTTTCTTTGGAATGAGACTGTAAACTAGTTGCCTCTTGGTGCTGTGTGAAGGATCAGAGAAACTGAACTTAACCTGTGAACTTTTTGCAGCTAGCCTGTCCCAAATCAGAATGTCATTTGTGCATGCCACATGGTGTCTAAAATGCATCATGTCCAGAGAAATCGTGCACTTCTACCCGTTACTTTCTGGAGCAATGGGTATTGCTGCTCTGAGATTCTGAATGAATCTGCATGAACTTACTCTTAAAAATGCTGAAGTCTGACATTCAGACTTGCCCTTTTTTTTTTTTTTTTTAACAAGCAGGATGTAAACGTTTTTCTGTACTTTTTACAAGATTACAATTATATAATCTGTACACGTTATTAACTTCAACTCTTTTTTCCCTTGCAACCGACTATACAGCGACCAGCTACATTTACCAAAGCCTGGGTGATGTGGAGTGGTACATAAAGATGAAGCTGTCGTCATGGCAACAGTGAGTGAAGTATCGAAAATCCCCAAGGAGAAGCCAGTGCTCTGAGAATAGGTCACTGGAACCGGGGGACTAACAGGTTGGCCGCTGGTGAACCATTTGGAAGAACTCCTGTATCTTGTTATAAGCTTTTTTCTTTGCTGTCCAGGATTTTAGAATACTAGCTTAATCTTTCTTTATTTTATACTTTTACCTGAAGCTAACACCTAGGCTGTAGTTAGTTTCTCACACACAACCCAGAACTGAAGCAGTTGGGCTGCTGTACTTTCTTTTTGCTTCTAGTCTAGTATTTCTGTTAACTGAAGCTCTTAACGTGCACATGAAGTTTGAGTAGTTTTGAGTAGGCTTGCTTGCTTTCTTCAACAGTTTTGGGTTCTTAGCTCCACTTTCTGGCTCTGTACAACTGCAGTTTGAATTCCGAGTAAAACGTGCCTCCGCAAGGATACAGAAGTCCTGAATTTGTAAAGCCATTTATATCAATTATTATGTAAGCAGTCCCTTCTATGTACGTGTTTGCAGAACTGGGAATTGCACTGGAATTGTCTTTTTGTAAGACCTGTAGTTAACTGCTAGGTGATATTTCTAATGCCGAGAAGTAAGAAAAAGCTAAAAAAGTGTTTTTTGGACAAGCGTATTTTCTTTGGGATCTTTGACGAGCATATGTCATGTAGTACTGCATGTAAAAATGTTTGTGTGCATGGAGAAAAGCCCGTATTATGGAAATACTGCTTTTTACAAAATTGTGTGCCAAAACATCTGTGTTCTGAGCAAAGTGCAACTACTGTTTAACGTGTAGAATGTAGTTTGAATTTGACTTATTTGAAATGTGCCTGAAAGCTGCAGAAAGTCCTTACGAGTCTGGAACCAAATGTGACTCCTGTCATGATGTAATCTCACAAATGTTGGCTTGAGATGCTCAGTCAGCTGTGTTTTACTTCTGTTGCAGCAAACAGGTTCATGCAGGTGTGTGGGAAGTGGCCTGTGTTAATAATACACTCCTTAAAGTTCTTCAAACTGTGCTATAATCTACGGTGCCTTTACAACATCAGAGACCTAGAAGTTGCTTACTTCTCTCTTACTGCCTGGTAGAAGAGAGACCTGCTCTTTGAAACGAGGCGCTGATGTTACGCTGTGCTCCTCAGTACTGGTTCCACTAAGAACAAAACTACCTGCAGGGCACTTTGCCTCCAAAATTAATTTAGACACTCCAAAGACACCAAATTTTAATACTGCATCAGACGAAGCTGTAGCTGTGTTGAGGACTTGGGCCTCACTTCTGAGAGGGATTTAAAAAAGGATATTTGTAATGTTATTTCTTGTCACAAACATCTTTTGGGGTGTTACACAGTCTCTAAGTCCCAGTGAAGTTTTGCAACTAAGCGTTGGATGGACTGGAACTGGCACTGTGTGCTCTCTGCTCCTAAAGTAATGCCTGGAGCTCTAGTGCTGCTCTGTAAGAACAGATTCAAAGTAAACATTTTTAACACCACTTGGCTGTATAGGGCTTGAAGCTTGTATTTCATATATAAGCTTATACATTATTTTTCTCTGGTTTGTTACTTGGGCCTAAAATGATTACTTGCACTGAGAAGTAAGTGCAGCAAATGCAGTAGTGAAGTTCCCCCCCTTTTTTTTTTTCCCTTTTCTCAGTAGGAAAGCTAAGAAGTTTTCCAAAAGGAGATCTCTGAAGTTGCCAACTTGTAAATAATTGTGCCTACCAACACTTTGGAGTTTACGGCAAAAATATTAAATCAGTAAATCTTGACACAGTGGGGAACCTGACTTCCAGAGTGCTACGATGCAGTAAAGTGTTCCACAGATTTTTATTATTGCCTAAGTGCCTACAGGGCTGCATTTGTCCTTCTGTTTCTGGAAATACTGTCTGGATAAACTGCTGGTTTTCATGGCTTTCGTAGATATCTAGAACTTGTGTGTCATAAGTGACCTGAGTAACGTGGAACAAGAGTAAGGCACACTTCCGAGTGTGCTAAATTTGAGTTTCCTATTGCTTTGCTCTTGAACTACAACCAAAGTATGAATGGTTTGTGCTGATCTGTGGCCCTGTAGAAGGGCAGAGAAAGCTTCAGCTGCAGGAAGGCTCATGTTCTTCCCTGTTGCAGTTGAGCTACCTTGTGTTTTCATAACACTGACTTTCATACGTAGCTTTTGGAGAGTGCAGAGACATGTGAAGAGAGTAATCCTCCAGCAGGTTGTTGGATCAGCCCACGTTTTCCTGCTGTTGGTATTTTTTGGTTTTTAGATCGGGAGTCCTAGCTGCTCTAATGGTTTGATCCAAGATTGGTCACCTCTGATGTGTTCTGCTAACAAGATAAGCTGAGCCTGAACACCTAAACTCGCTCTTGAGTGATTCCTTGCAGATCCTGTTAATGCCAGTGATCTCTTGATAAAATTGTATAAAGCAGTATTGGAGGAAATCTTGTTACAAACCCCAGTATAGTTGGTTGAAATGGATTGGAAGTGAATCGTTTTCACAGATCTGAAGAACTTCAGCTTGGTTCTTCCAGTGTCCCAGTCCAGGACGTTGTGTTCAGCCAGTATTCAGATAAAATTACAGCCTCGCTACTGAAGCAGTTTTAAAGAAGCTTTAAAAGCTTTTCTTCTCCAGTTAATTTATGGAGGAAAAAACCCAGACCAGATAAAAATCATATTCTGCACGGGTTATATTTAGAGCAGCTGAAATCACAACCTTTGTCAACTTGCCCTGATGAGTAACAGCGTAAATAGCTTCTCATAACTAGAGAAGTGACTTTCCTGTAACAGAAAACATTGCATTTTTCTAAGAGATAGAAGCGATAAGACTTGAATTGTAGGTCCTTCCTGGCACTGAGAAGCTGCAGTGGTTTGTGTCAGACCTCCCTGGAGCTGCTTCTCAGCCCCTTGGGAAGAGCAGGGGCAGTTCCCACTTCAAGTGCGTGGTGGTGGTACCCCATGATGCATTCGTTGGTTCAGCAGATGGCTTGTTACAGCCTTTGGCCAGTGGCAGTGAGCATCCTTCCAGGCAGCTGCAGAAATCTTAGTGTGAATTGTGGAAGCTGGGAAGCCCTTCAACCAGCCTTGTCATTAAATCGACCCTTTCTCCCTGGGCTGGGAACTTGGAGCTTCTTAGTGTGTTTTTCCTGCTCTGACCTGTTGGGAGAGGAGTGTGAGCCACTTGTGGAACTTGGCGTGGAATCCAACAAGACAACTTAGTAGCGAAACGCTTCGATAAAACAGAAGGTGTATTTTGAATCCCCTTTGCTTTTACTTTTTTCTTTTGAAGTAATGTAAAATAAATTGGTCACCAGTGCTTGGGCTAGATTTATCGTGTAAACAGACTGGTTTATTAGGGTGTAGCTAGTTGCAAAAACATTATTCTGTGTTGGGAAGCACAAGGAGTGTGTGAGGCACATGATAAATGGGGGGAAAAGCTCTTCTGTCTCTAGGAGGAAGTGGATTAAAATCCACAACGTGGTATGGTGAAAGGTCACGTCTAAGCAAAGACAAAAGAATACGAAGTGGAACGTGACGCTTGTGCATAAAGCAGCCAGCAGGTTATTTTAGTTAATATTAAATGCTTTGGAGAGTTCAGGTGTTGGATTTGGAAGGAATTAGGACTTGGTAGTGCTGAACTTAAGAATCTTCCTTTGTGAAATGAGCTCTTGGTTTGCAAATGCAGTAACTGAAGTGACAAGGTGGCCACTGGTTAGCGGGTGCAGGATCACCGGCGGGTCTGTCACTGACTCATAAGTTAAACTCTTTGCCTTATGAGGCTTTTCAAATATCACAGCAGCAGGGCTCTCTTCTCCGAAGATCTGAATAATCTTGTCTTCCAGTGCATAGGAAAATGCTGTTTGTAAAGCACACGCTTGCTACTTTAGTATCAGTAAAAAACCCTGTTCTGGCTGACTTTTGCTTTGAAGTCCTGCCTAGCAAAGGTAGTTGTATCATGTTCTTTCCCCGCCCTCTGCTATGAAGTGTAAAGGTTCTTTGAAATTTTCACTGTCAAGTTCCAGCAGCTGGACCAGCGCAGTTTGCAAACACAGTAGCAAAAGATCTTTCTTGTTTGGTTTTTTTTTTTTATCATTAGCCATCTAATTTGTAGTTAGCCAAAAGCAGAAACTAAACTAGTTTCTCTAAACTTGGACAGCACAAGATTAATGCTTAAACTTGCTTGCAGGAGTTGAAAAACGGTTTCTGTTGCCATTAGTTGGTTGGAAGGGAAAACAGAGTTGCCGCTGGTTTTGGATATGCAAAACAGTTTTGATTTTATTTCTTGCAAACTATAGGACTCCAAGCCCCCTGATACTTGATCAGAACTACATAAACACCAAAAATCAAGTAATCAAAGCAGAAAGGAGGGTACTGAAGGAGTTGGGATTTTGTGTTCATGTCAAGCATCCACATAAGGTGAGTTGTCAAAAATAATGATTGTAACTATTGTTGTACCTTGATGGCGTTCATTGTGAGCTGCGGAACGAGAAACGCAGGTGTAAAAATGACCCGATTTCTTCTCTTTATTCCTTAGTAGCTGTGGCGAATGCTCTTGTCAGCGTGCTTGGGCAAATAGCCATTTTGGTGTTGGTAGAAATTGCCTCCTTGGGAAGCGTTAAAGGGGATTTTCCCCTTAAATCACAGGAAAATAGTAAAATAAAGAATTGTCTGACAGTGTCTGGATGACGTGAGCTTACCGTGTGTGCTTGGAAAAGGAGGAGAACCCCATTGTTTGGCTGTACAGAGTTACTTCCTTACTGTTGCTTTATGTATTAAAACTAAGTGTTTTTCTTTTTTTTTTTTTTTCCCCTTATTCCTCAGATCATTGTTATGTATTTACAAGTCTTAGAATGTGAACGTAATCAAACCCTGGTACAGACAGCCTGGTAAGTTGTTATTTTTCCATTCTTTTCCTAGCCAGGAAAATAGTAGCAGAAATAACAAGCCTGACGATCCATATGCAAAGCAATGAGATGTAAGTTCTTACACAAATACATACTTTAAAAATATTCTAGTGCTTGTTTCTGCTTACTATTTTCATGGCTTGATTCCAACATAGTAATGGAGAACTCAATTTAACTTTGTTCTTTTTTCTACTCTTTAATTAAAGGGTAGTCCCTGATGGTAAGTCATAGAGCTCTGCCCTCTGCACCTCAGCCCATGACCTGGGGATGGCCTGTTTGGCTGCCCTTCTCTCCAGCCAACCCAGTGCAAGCTCTCATCCGAGATTCACTGAAGTGGTCCATATCCATCGGGCAGCATCTTCTAGTTCTGTCGGGGTGTAACAAAGGATTTGTATATTTGTTTTTAGAAGTAACTGCTGTTAAAAATGTTTCTAAATGTATTTGTTGCCTAGCTACTGTATACTGTAGTGTATTGAAAAGACACACGGGGTAGACTTTCTGCCAACATTTTAGTTGATTTAGCATTTGGCTAAACTTGAGTTATTTTGTTTTTTTTTTTTTAAAAAAAAAAAAAAGACAATTGCAGTGCATGCAGCATGTTCACTTAGAAGCCATATCGGGCACGGTTTTCTGTAGAGTCAATCCTTACTGACCGCTGTTCGTTTCTTTCCTGTAGCTCAGTAACGTAGAAATGGATGGAGTTCTCTGCTGTTTAACTGTATCTCTTGGCATGTGTTGCTTGGCAGTGCCACCGAGGGGGGAGAACAGTAGCTTAGTGAGGTGGGGGACCCCTTACTAACACGCAGGTCTTTTTTCCAACGCTCAGTGAGCAAATTGGATGCTTCTCCCTGGATGAAGTTTGTGTATCTCGAGGCACGGATAGGATTTCAATGCAATGTTTTATGAACTTTATAGGTTGCACCTAGCCTCTGGAAAATGGTAGGTTAAAACTATACCCTGCTTTCATGCTTGCATTTGAGTTTGAAGCATATTGATTTTTTTTAAATACAAGAACGTTGCTATTTAAAGCAAAGAGCTGGACAGATGAAAAGTACTTGTTGGATTAACTCAGCGGACACTTCACGGTGTAACGTAACGCACCTACCCAGGAAGTAGCTGTTACGTACTAGTACGTGCATTGGGGTTTCAAAACAGCGGCCGTTGGGGGTTCAAAACAATGGCAGGGGTGCAAACTTGTTTACATTTGTTACTTCTGTAACAATAAAATACGATAATTTGAAAGAAAACAGGCATTTAATACAATAACAGAAAAAATAATAAAGTCAATTGAGTCTCCAGTATTGCTGTCCTCTAAATAAAAAGATAGAAACCTAGGGTCCAACCTGTCATAACTTTCTGTTTTTTAGGAATTACATGAATGACAGCCTTCGAACAAACGTGTTTGTTCGCTTTCAGCCCGAGACTATAGCATGTGCTTGCATTTATCTCGCCGCTCGAGCTCTGCAGGTGGGTATCCATCTGTCCTTAGCATTGCCTTTTAATTGCTAGTCATGTGGTTTTAAGAAAACGAATGGAAATATTTAAACCGAAAGCCTGGTCTGCAATCTCTGTCATTAAGCTGCTGGTTGTTTTCTTTTCAGATTCCCCTGCCTACCCGTCCTCACTGGTTCTTGCTCTTTGGAACCACGGAGGAGGAGATTCAGGAGATCTGCTTAACGACTCTTAAGCTCTACACCCGAAAGAAGGTAACTCAGAGATGTTTGTTCTTCCTGTTCAGCGCTCGGCGCAGCTTGAGCTGTCTTGTAGTTGTCTGAGCGTGGTTGGGAGCCCCTGCGTACACAGTGCGGTGCGGCTGCCCCTCTGGGGGACTGTGAGAGCAAATAATGGAAGTTAGTGGTGTTACTGGACCAGATAATTGAGTATTTATCAGAAATGAGGTGGAAATATGAATTGTGTCACTTCAGCTTCTTACTGCGTTGTTACTTAACAGCCTAACTATGAATTCCTCGATAAAGAAGTAGAAAAGAGAAAAATGGCACTACAGGAAGCTAAACTGAAGGCGAAAGGTTTAAATCCGGATGGAACTCCTGCACTCTCAACACTGGGTGGCTTTTCTCCTGCATCCAAACCATGTAAGTTTGTTTTCTGAACAGAAACTTGCAGAATACTGTCAGCCTTCTGAATCTGTGTCCCGAGGTGTTACAGTAGGTTTGCTTCCTGAGCTGTTGGACAGTTTAGGCTTTCTCACAGAACTAAGCAGCCAGACAAACTTCTTTTTTTACCACATTTTAAAACCAGTTTCAGTGCCTTGAAAGAGCCAGGTGAGACTTCTTAAGAAGAATACACCTGATTTCCAGCCCTCACGTAGCTGCAAGTGTAAATGCTTTGTTAAATGATGGAAATGGTGTTAAATGGTGGGGAATGAACGGTCAAGGTAACAAGTGACGTGTTTGTGGGCCATAAGGGTGGCTTTTATCGTCTCCCTCTTGGGCCCTGATGGGTGAAATCTCAGCCGAGCCTGGCTGCTTGGTGTGAAGTGTTCTTCTCCCTGCTGCTGGTGGTTGGTTTCAAAACAGTCCACGTCTCCCCACCAGCATCTCCCTCCAGTGTTCTCTTCCAGGAGTGTCTATAAATGGAAAGGTGGAATAAAAAAGTAGCTCTCCAGTCCATGTTTGCTTCATGCGAATACTGGTGGAGCTGTGTAAAGGATACAGTGTTTATGACAGTATGAATAAAATGCCTAATTTTGAATTTAAATTCAATTCACAGCTTCTCCGAGAGAAGTAAAAACGGAGGAGAAGACTCCAGTATCTCTGAACACCAAAACCATTAAGAAAGAGCCTGAAGAGAGGCAGCCAGCTTCGAAGAGCCCTTACAACGGGTAGGTAAAAATCTCTTCTGTTGAAGAAACTGGGGTTTTTTTTCCCTACAGAAGTGCAGTGAACTACTTTTGAGCTACTTTGTGGAAGTAACAAGGACCTCAGAAGTGTAACCCTATTTATTTTTTATTTATTTTTTTCCCCACTCAGCATGAGAAAAGAAAGCAAGAGAAGTAGAAGCAGCAGAAGTGCCAGTCGGTCTAGGTCAAGAACAAAGTCAAGGTCTCGGTCTCACACTCCCAGGCGACAGTAAGTGGTGGACTTTTGTTTGCTTGGTAGGGTGTTGTGGGGAGGGAGCAGGGCTTTTGGGGAGGGGGTGTCTTTTTGTAGTTTTCTGGGATATTTCAGCACGGCTTTTCACTTCTAAGTAGGGCCACTCCAAGTAGCTTGTAGATACTTACACAAGTGCCGCAGGAGCCAGTGTCTTGTCGCAGCTTTCTTGCAGTTGACGAACGTGTCTCTCTGCTGTCAGTGCTGGGTTATGCACGGTCTGGCTCCTCAGGGCTCTGCCTCGCTGGGGAGGAGGAGGAGGAGCTCTGCAGGGTGGTGCCATGAGAGCAGCTGGATTTATATTTTTATATAAATTGTAAAGAAGTTCCAGGCTGACATCCAAGTTGGAAGCTGCCAGCTTTGATCTCAGTGAGGTGTTCCCCTGAGTATTCACTGTCAGGGCGTTGAAGGGAAAAAGGCAGTAACTTCTTTGCAGTCTGGCGTTGGGAGAAGAACCTTGGCAAGGTGGAACAGTTACAAAAGGCACCACATTGTGGGTTTGGTTTGGGCTTTTTGTTTACAAAGGACCTCAAAGGCAAGTGCTGGGGTTACCACTGTCATCCATCGGTTATCCCTGTGGGAGAAGTAGTCTCCGCTTTCTTCCAGTAACTTGGACATTGCTAAGCATGGCTGTATTTTTATTTTCTGCTGTCTGGAAGACCCCTTGTAACTCTTAATGCTTTTCCACAAGCTACAATAACAGGCGGAGCCTGTCAGGGACCTACAGCTCCAGGTCGAGGAGCAGGTCGCGCAGCCACAGCGGCAGCCCTCGCCGGCACCACAACCACGGCTCGCCCCACCTGAAGGCCAAGCACAGCAGGGAGGAGCTGAAGAGCGCCAACAGACACGGGCACAAAAGGAAAAAATCGCGTTCCCGTTCACAGAGCAAATCCAGGGAGCACTCCGAGGCTGCCAAGAAGCACAGGCACGAGCGGGGACACCACCGGGAGCGGCGCGAGCGCTCCCGCTCCTTCGAGCGCTCTCACAAGGGCAAGCACCACGGCAGCGGCCGCTCGGGACACAGCCGGCACAGACGCTGAGGTTTGCGCCCACGCCGCCTCCTCCTTTAGCCTGTAGATAAGTCAGTGGACTCTTTATTTGAGAACAAAGAACCTGTTAGGATTCGATTAATTTAAACCCAATATCTAATTTTTCTAAAAGGTGTAGAAGACGTTTGGTTTTGTTTTTTTTTTTTTTCTTTTTTGGGAAAGAAACTGTTACCAACTTTTGCACATCATACCTTAGCAGTATCCGATGGGCAGAGAGCAGCGATCCGGTTAATCGTCTGTATTTGAGTTGTGTCGTTCCTCGATCTGAACTGGAGAATGGATTTCTGTAAAGAAAAGCAAAACATACCTTATTTTTATACAAGTCAATTGCAGACACTTATATTTAAGTATAGTTATTTGTTTAAACGATGGTGGATACTTTCTTACACTGGTTTTAGTCTGCATGTGTTAAAAGATTTTTACAAGAAATAAAATATAAAGCTTTTTTTTTTGTTAAAACTGCCTGTTGGATGTTAAATATATTGGAATTCTGAACATGAGGAAAAATTTCTTCATTTTAAGGGTGGCGGAGCCTGGCCCAGGCTGCCCAGAGAGGTTGTGGAGTCTCCTTCTCTGGAGAGATTCCAAACCTGCCTAGACGAGATCCTGGACACCCTGCTCTGGGTGACCTGCTGGAGCAGGAGGGTTGGAGGAGATGATCTCCAGAGGGCCCTTCCAACCTCTGCCATGCTGGGATTCTGTGGAAGTAAACAATTTTCTGAAATGCCATCACCTTGGATGGGATGTTTGGGATCTTGATGGGCTTCTATTGCAGGTGGAAGGCTCAGAGAGGTTTGGAGGTTGGTGCCCTTCCTTGGGGAGGCAGTGGGGAAACCAGGTCCACTTCAGACACAGTTTGCAGCAGTTGGGATAAATGAGCGTGGACCTCTGAAGCTCTCTGGTGGGGAGGAAGTTGTGGAAGAAGCATGGGTGGGATCTGGGTCCTAGCTTTCCAGTCAGCTGTCTCTAGGGAGGGGGGGATTTCTCCTGCCAATCTTCATCTGCTTCTGGCAGAAGCCAACAAGTTGCTGTCATCTGCCGTTCTCCTTTGGCCTGGTTAAACCAGAAGTACAAAGCAGGACAAAACATGTAGAGGGACCAAGCATTGGGATCGTTATTTGCTTTCTTCTGTTGCTGGTGGCAGCAGAAGGACAGATCCTATCGCAAGTGTAGGGCTTGTGCAAGAACCTACACATGACCCAAAGCTGTGACCTGGTGTGGAGGAGCTGTGGGTGGCGTTGCAGGTAAAGGAGAGATGAGATGGGTGAGGAGGAATTGGATTGGATTCTGTTGGTTGCTGCTCTGGGAAGTAACCAGATCTTAGGCCTAAGGGTGTTGCTGTCTAGGCCAGCTTTAGATGCTCACCTGGAGTAGGCCCTGCGGGTGTGGAGGCTGCTAGCGCAGCATGAGGAGACCTTTGCTCACCCAAACCCCTTCTCACAACGGCACTGCTCTGGCTGAGGGTGACCTGGCCGGGTGCGTTCACCTGCAGCAGGGCACAGGGCAAAGCTCTGGGGCCAAACCAGCTGGAAACGGGTCTGGCACCTGCTGCTGCAGGAGCAGGTGCCACGCTCCATTTGGCCACATATTCTGCAGACCTCAAAGGGGAAAGAAAAAAACAAGCACTGTGGTTGAGCAGAAGCTTTGCTGGAACTGGTGGGTTCTCATCAGCAGCTGCCCAGCATCCTGCCAGGCCCGGTCTGAGTCTCTTCTCTAGAAACACAAAACGTGAATCTTGGTTTTTTTTTTGGAAAGAGGGAACAGATAAATGTCTTCCGCTGTTTCTTGGTTACCTCTGTGGGGTTTTTTTTTAATCTGCGGTAACTATTTCACGTGCTTGTTGCTTTCAGGAAAAAATATTTGTTGCTATGGAAATGAAGGTTGCTTTTTTTCCCTAGATACGAGCGATAAAAGCCCAGTGTTGAAGTAGCACAATTGGCTCAAGCTCTGTTGAACGTCAGAGTTGGTGGATGGGAGCGCGACGTGAAGAGACCTCAGCCTCTGTTGTGTGTATGCGTGAGCATTAATTACTCTTCTGCGCTTCCAGCCCCCGTTGCTCCAGAGCTGAAGAGCAAAGTTAACTTCCATGTAAAGCTGGAACATCTGGTGATGTTGAATGTCTAGACACCATCTGCTGCAGATGGTTTGTGCAGTGAGCGAGCAGGAACCTCAGCGTTTGTTCCTCCACAGGAAACAAGGAAGCCTTCAGCCAGCTTCATGGATGGTGGCCTTCACCGTGCAGTGTCTTTGCCAGTGACGGGGCCCTAAAATAAAAGGTTCTGGTGACCTTTGCCAAAGCCCAGGTGTGTCGGGTGCGTGCTGTGAAGAGGAGGTGAGCTGGGGCCTGAGTGACGCAAAGCCCACACCAGGGAGCGAGTCATTCACTGGTGGGTCCACTCAGGCAGTAGTGTGTGGTCCTTGGAGACCGAGTGGAGCAGTCTGAAAGCAGGATCGTGGTCCTGAATGGACCCTGTAGCCCTGTTAATGCCCCTAGCCTGGAGAACAGAAGATTGAGAGGGGATCTGATCAATAGGTAAAGGGCCGGGGCAAGAAGATGGGGCCAGACTCTGCTCTAATTAGACCCTTCCCCAGCTTTGTTGCCCTTCACTGGAGACACTCCATCCTCTCAGTGTCCTTCTTGGAGTGAGGGGCCCAAAACTGAACCCAGGGTTCAAGGTGTGACCTCAGCAGGGCCAAGTCCAGAATATGTTGACCTTTAGGAGTCACTTGAGGCTACACTGACAGTCTCGGTAGTTGAGAGGTATTCTTCTTATTTAAATTCTTCGGTGTCCTTTGTGTGCTTGAGTCGCTTATGGGAGCCCTTCATCAGCTCTTCTCTCTGAAGGATGTGGTGGCTTTGGTGACTTACCATTGACTTCCAAATGCAGAAGCACCCACCACTCTGCCTTCACTGTGGACCTGTGCAGCATCACTGGATGGTGGAAAGGACAGCCGGGTGTATTTGAGAGGTGAGCTGGGGTTTGGAGTGTCCTGCACAGATCTTTTGTTTCTGACCGAGCTCGGTGTCATCTACATGGGCTTTGTTCTGCAGAGTGGTAGGTGACAACACCTTTAAACATCTCCCCTTCAGAGTGGAAATGGTTTTATGGTAAGAACAGACCCTGTAATGCCCCATTGCTATTTCTAACTGAAACCCCACGTGCTGGTGGGACTACACCAGCTTCCCTGGCTTGGGCTGTACCGCACAACACCACCCGTTTCCTCTGTCCCATCCCTCTGTGGTTGATTTGCCACATGCTCCCTTGATTTACTGCTCTCTCACCAGCACTGATGGAATCATAGGATCGTTTGGGCTGGAAGGGACCTTTCAAGGTCATCTAGTCCAACCTCCCTGCAGTGAGCAGGGACATCTGCAACTAGAGCAGGTTGCTCCGAGCCCCGGCCAACCTCACCTGCAATGGTGCCAGGGATGGGGCAGCGACCACCTCTCTGGGCAACCTGGGCCAGGCTCTCACCACCCTCAGCATCAACAAGCTCTTCCTTACATCTCAAGTACCAGGATGCCAAAGAACGCAGTGACAGAGTGTGCAGATGAAGCACAACTGAAGATATTTTGGTCCCTCCATTTTTTCCAGTATTTTGAGCAGTAATTGTCCCACGGGACAGCCCGCGGCTGCCCTCACGACAGGCAGGAAGGTTGTTCCAGCTGCGTCCTCAAGCCCAGATAGCCACAAGCAAGTGTTTGCTTAATGTCAACAGATGGGACACTGTCCTGGTGAAGTGGCAGATGGCAGGAGCTACACATCGCCTCGAGCCACAGCCCCATGGCTTGGATGTGTCTGGAAGAACCCTTGTTCTACCAGCAAGCGGCTGTGAAAGCCTCAAGCTGCCCATCCCAGCCTGTGAGGAGAGCGTGGAGGTCTGTTGGTGCATAAATCACGGTGTGAGGAGCTTGGCAGGCAGGAGGTCAGCGATGGTGGTGGCACCTGCCAGCATCTGGGACCAAGCGTGGCACTCAGTGTCTGCAACGGGGATGGTTTCCTGGGAAATACGGAGTGTTCCTGCCTCACCTGGTGCTGCAGGAAAAATTGTGATGGAAATCAGGTGCTGCTGCTGAGCTTGGAAGACCTGAGACCCCTAAAGAGACCTGTAGGAACAGGTGGGAAATGTTCCAGCCAACAGGTCCTCCCTGGGTGCAGGGGTTTGGCTGGGTTGGTCTCACCCCCAGAATTGCTTTTCCTTGAA
Organism: Eurystomus gularis; assembly: GCA_013400335.1. Classification (NCBI taxonomy): domain Eukaryota; kingdom Metazoa; phylum Chordata; class Aves; order Coraciiformes; family Coraciidae; genus Eurystomus; species Eurystomus gularis. The sequence goes on from VZZY01005983.1 coordinate 222,433, forward strand.
AAAAAGGGATTTTGTTAAAATGCTTTGACTACCNGCAGGCAGGAGGTCAGCGATGGTGGTGGCACCTGCCAGCATCTGGGACCAAGCGTGGCACTCAGTGTCTGCAACGGGGATGGTTTCCTGGGAAATACGGAGTGTTCCTGCCTCACCTGGTGCTGCAGGAAAAATTGTGATGGAAATCAGGTGCTGCTGCTGAGCTTGGAAGACCTGAGACCCCTAAAGAGACCTGTAGGAACAGGTGGGAAATGTTCCAGCCAACAGGTCCTCCCTGGGTGCAGGGGTTTGGCTGGGTTGGTCTCACCCCCAGAATTGCTTTTCCTTGAAAAAAAGGGATTTTGTTAAAATGCTTTGACTACTTATTTTGGTCTTTTTTTTCCAACAAAATGATGGAAATGTTTGAAGCGAGTCAATCCAAATTGTTGTGACTGTCCTTCACTTTTAGCTTTCTTACAGATGTTGGACCCAAATCTGTGGATGGTTGGGAAGAAAAAAATAATGGTGAACCATCTGAGAAGATTCTTGTTGGAAACGGGCCCAAGAAGTGCCTCATCAGAGCTTCAGCCACCCTAAAACCCCTGGGTTCGCGGCAGTGGGCGCAGCAGAACGCGCTGTTGGTGATGATGGTAAGGGTCCCTGTTGTGGGACATCTTCCCCCGGTCCCTGCTCCTGTCAGGTGTTGGTGAAATCCACCATTTCACATCATTTCACCCCGCTTGGGAAAAAACACGTCTGTCAAGGCAACAGCTTTTTTCAGGCCAGCTTTACTAATTCTGTGTTCCAGTGGAAGGGAAAAAAAAATTGCCAAATTCACTATTTCTGTCCCAGGAAAGAGAACCCCTCCTCGCAGGTTTGCTGGAGAGGAGCAGGGGCTCCCGCACACCTCTGCAGCCGTACCCCAGCTCGCCCCGCTTCCCCAAAGCAGCTCCTGACCCCCAGGGATGCTCTCGGTGCACCCATCATCTCCCCGGGCTCCTGCCGCCCGCTCCCGCTGCCGTTCTGGGTTTTCTTCTGTAGGTGGAAGTGTTGCAAAGGGGACGTGAGCATCTGGAGCTGCGCTTGGGCTGCGCCGCTGCCCAGCGCACCACGAGAAGAGGAGGGGATGGATCCTGCCACATCAGTCGGGGTCAGACGCTCTGATGAGCACCCAGCTTCAAGCTGGCAGGAGCTGCTGATGGGTGGGCAACCTTGAGGGAGGGAGTCAACCAGCAGACCTGTGAGATACCCTGATAGTAACAGAGTTGGGGTTGTTCAGCCTGGAGAAGAGAAGGCTCCAGGGAGACCTTCTGGTGGCCTTGCAGTGCTTAAAGGGGCCTGTCAGAAAGATGGGGAGAGACTTTTGAGCAGGGCCTGTTGGGACAGGACAAGGAGTGGTGGTTTTAAACTGAAAGAGGGAGATTTAGACTAGAGAAAAGGAAGAAATTTTTGACACTGAGGGTGGTGAGAGCCTGTCCTGGGTTGCCCAGAGAGGTGGTGGCTGCCCCATCCCTGGCACCATTGCAGGTGAGGTTGGCCGGGGCAACTCTGAGCAACCTGCTCTAGTTGCAGATGTCCCTGCTCCCTGCAGGAGGGTTGGACTGGATGACCTTGAAAGGTCCCTTCCAACCCAAACCATCCTATGATCAAGCAGGTTAAAATCATCCATGTGCAGCTCTGCAATGACTCAGATGGACCAGTTTTAATTACCCTTAAAAGACCAATTTCAACCGCAGCCATGAAAAGTTAATTCAAATTTTTGGCCCAGAAAAGCTTAAATTAGTTAAAACTGGCCTGAAAAAAAAGAAAAAAAGTCTTTATATTCCAATAGAAGGAAAAAAATTGGAAAATGTACCATTTTTGTCCCAGGAAAGAGAATCCCTCCTTATTGTTGCTGGAGAGGACCAGGGGCTCACAAAGACCTCTGCAGACATAACCCAACTTGCCCCTGTTCCCCAAAGCAGCCCCCCAAGGGCACCCCCAAGGTGCCCAAGCTCCTTCAAGCTGCTGTACACAAGAAAACCTCCAAAAGAAGCTGATGAAGGTCAACTTAATTGCACTGGTGGGCATCTCTCAGATAACTAGGAAGTGGGAGGAGATGGATCCAGGTTGCTTTCAGCCACACTGGTCTAAAAGCTGTCCCAGGTTTGTGGGAGATAAAAGTCCTTCAAGGCGTCCTGGTATCTCCCAGCCTTGCTCAGCTGTGGTTCCCAGCGTGGTTTGCTTGAGTGTTAAAAGGTTTGTTATCACTTGACGATGAAAATGAGACTTTACCCGGGGCCGAATCACTTTCCTCTGGTGTAGAGCAAACAGCTCGCGAAGGGACACGGAGTCACAGGGGGTTGTGCTGAGACCCTGGGGAGATAACAAGAGATTGAGGGCTGGGAGGACAAGCCAGACAGTCGCCCAGAGAAAGCGAGGATTTCTCAGGAATGCTTTTAATCACCTCCTGCGCTTTGGTTATCAAACTGTGCAGCCAGGAGCGTCCTGCTCCCCACGGCTGTCCCTGAAACGCTGCCTGGGGAGCTCTGCAGAGACACCAAGAACCCGAGCTCCTACCTTGCTGTGGTACCTCACTGGGGCTGGAAAGGCCACAGCCTCAGCCAGAAGGTAAAGGGGAAAACGAGGCGTGGGCATGGGCTGCTCCCCCCGTGACGTCGGTGCCCAGGCAGGGTGGAGCAGGCTGGAGGTGGCTGCAAGCCATGCTGCCCTCCCAGTGCGGGATGACAGCAGAGTCTCATTTCGGCTTGCCATGATGCAATGGCAACTTAGGTGTGTTCAGAAAGTGTCTGGATGTCATCTGCCACGTGTTGCGGAGCACTGTTCACCTTGGGTCACAGGATCATTACGGCTGGAAAAGACCTCTGAGATCATCAAGTCCAACCATCAACCCAACACTACCATGACCACTGTACCATGTCCTGAAGTGCCACGTCTACATGTTTTTTGAACACCTCCAGGGATGGTGACTCCACCGCTTCCCTGGGCAGCCTGTTCCAGTGCTTAATCACTCTTTCAGTAAAGAATTTTTTCCTAATATCCGACCTAAACCTCCCCTGGTTTAGGTCCCTTGAGGCCCTTGAGGCCCTTGAGGCCATTTCCTCTTGTCCTAGCGCTAGTTACCTCAGAGAAGAGAGCACCCAGCTGGCTCCAACCTCCTTTCAGGGGGTTGTCAAGAGCCAGAAGGTCTCACCTGGCTCCAACCTCCTTTCAGGGGGTTGTCAAGAGCCAGAAGGTCTCCCCTCAGCCTTCCCTTCTCCAGAACAGTCCCAGGTCCCTCAGCAGAGCACAAGGAGCGAGTCCTTTCACCTTGATGTTAAAAAACTTCTACGTTTGCCCTTTGCTGAGTACCTGTGAAAGCAAAATGCAGGAGCGCAGGTGACTGGTGAGCAAGGCAAAGCGTCTCAACGTGTCAGCACTGGAAGGCAAAATTCCTGCCCATTTTATCTGTGTGCCCCGTGAGGGCTCAGCCTGTGCTGTAGACCGTGCCACTTCAGCTGTGCCTGGTTCAGTTTGGGGGGAAGAAGACCACGTACAAGTGAAATTTGAGCCTTTTCCCACCCTGAGGTCAAAATTGTTCACTTAGCCGCCTAAGTGCTCTTGCTTGGGGGGAGCCAAGGAACCCAAGTGCACCTCACCGAGGGAGGTGAGGGCGTGGGGACCGCGGGATGCCGACCTGCCCATCCTTCAAACAGGTGCTGTAAGCGAGCATCGATCAAAGAAATTATATTTATCCACCAACTATTGCACAGCCGCTGTGTAAATATCATGAGGGATTGACCGAGGCAGGATTATTAGCCTGATGCCGCTGGTCCCTTCCGAGAGCAGGGATATCTGAGTGAAAACCGATCATGTACAGAATAATGAAGTTCTCCTCTCTCTGGTGCATTTTTGTGGTATTATAAATGCTGTTGTTAGAGCTGCGAGCAGAGCAGAGGCTGTGCCCGTTTGCCGAACCAGAGAGCTGGTCCATTGAGGTGCCGCAGGGTCTGAGCAGCCAAGTGGCACGTGTCCTGTGCTGGTAAGGAACCAAGAGAGGAAATAACAGCAAAATGATCTTAAAGCTACTTAAGTCTAATTAAGGGCCTGCACAGATTGAAATACATCCATTCGGTGAAGAAAAGCAGGTGTCTAGAACACCGGTGGGACTTAGAATTGTAGAATTGTTTCAGTTGGAGAAGATCTTTTAGGTCATCGAGTCCAGCTGTTAGCCCAGCACTGCCAGGCCACCACTAAACCATGTCCCTCAGCACCACATCTCCACGGCTCTGAAATCCCTTCAGGGATGGGAACTCCCCCACTGCCCTGGGCAGCCTGGGACAGCCCTTTACAATGCTTGCCAGGAAGAAATTGTTCCTCACATCCAACCTAAAGCTCCTCTAGTGCAACTTGAGGCCATTTCCTTTTGTCCTGTCACTTGTTCCTTGGGAGAAGAGACCAACCCCACCTGGCTCCAACCTCCTTTCAGGGAGTTGTGGAGAGCGAGAAGATCTCCCCTGAGCCGGAGAGTGAGAAGATCTCCCCTGAGCCTCCTTATCTTTTAGAATCCTCTCTTAGAATTTAAAATCCTTGAGTTCCTATGGATTTAACCATGAATTAGGAACCCACAGGCCTTCCACAGTCAGCCTTAGGTCCCATTTTAAAGTAATTTGGAGGCTGAGAAGCTGGAGCTTTGTTCAGAGCCCGTCGGCTTTTACATGCTACAATACCTCTGAAAAAAAAACCACAACAACCCACCACCTTTAAGCCTTTTACACCAATTGGCAAGGTTTCAAAATCCCCCCTGCAGCACTGAGCAGACCCGTGGCCTGACACCACACTTTGGGCTGGTTGATAGCTAACTAAAGGAGACCGAACTGGAGGGTTGAGGACTAGAGGGGTCTTGTTGAAGAGAATAAAAACCATCTTCTCCAGGCGCAGAGCGTCTCCTCCCTCCGCTTCCCCGCGGGAGCCTCTCTGGGGGCTGAGCGAGACGTATTCCGTGTTTTCATCCACGGCGCTGCTCTAAACGAGTCGGACACCGAAGGATTCTAGCACAGTAGTTTGCCATCAAGGAAACCGCAAGCAACAAACAAAGATGTTATCTCTCACACATGGTTCTTATTTGAGGAAATATGTCTGGTTACACTAATTGACACAATATGGCTCGGGGCTGGCTTTTGTTTTATAACCACTCGTGGGTTCCCTTAGCAACAGCAAAGCCAAGCACGCGGATACCAGCGCTGAAAACACGAAGGCAGCACCCACCACCCGTCCTCTCCGCCCTGCTCACCTCCTCGACAGCCAAGTACAAGAGCTGGCTGCCGATGCCAGCAGGCTTTGACCTTGAGGCTGCGTGTTGTGGCGCTCCTTGGGCTGCCGAGCCCTGTTGGAAACACAACCCCCATCCACCCTTCCCAAGCCCTGTAGCTGAGAGCTTTTAAGAAGCTCTGCTTGGTAATTCATAGAATCATTTTGGTTGGAAAAGACTTCTAGGATCATCTAGTTCAACCTTCTTTGAACATCTCCCTATCCCCTAGACCATGTCTTGAAGCACCACATCTACCTGTTTTTTGAACAGCTCTAGGGATGGTGACTCCACCACCTCCCTGGGCAGCCTGTTCCATGGCTAATCACTCTTTCAGTGAAGAATTTCTTCCTGATACCCAATCTAAACCTCTCCTGGTGCACCTTGAGGCCATTACCACTTGTCTTTTCATTAGTTACCTGGGAGAAGAGACCAGCACCAGCCTCGCTACAACCTCCTTTTAGGTAGTTGTAGATGGCAATGAGGTCCCCTCAGCCTCCTCTTCTCCAGACTAAGCAGGATGCTGAACATCTCCTGGAAGCCACGCTAGGCACAGGGACAAACTCAGAGCAAGATCTCAGAGACCACGGTTCTCTCCAGCAAAGAGTACAGAAGAGCAAGGTCCCATTTTTCAGGAGAGTTTAGGAAGCTGCTGGGTTTTGGAAAAAAAAGGGTTGGTACTGAAAGGTGGAGAGGGGACTGGAGGGAGCACTGGAGCTGCTCCCAGCCGGACACAAAGTATTTGAGTCCTCCTGGAACCCAGGCGCTGGACACTTTCAGCAGCCAATCTGCAGCTTTAGATACTTTGTGAGCATTACAAAAAAAAATCTCCTGAGCCCTGATAGCATCGCAGGTGTTTCAGGAAGAGGTGGGTACTGAGACACCTTTTGGGATCCGGGCTGAAAGCAATGCATTTAAAAGCCATGGAGATGTGGTGCTGAGGGATGCGGTTTAGTGGTGCCCTGGCAGTGCTGGGTTAACAGTTGGACTTGATGACCTTAAAGGTCTTTTCCAACCTAATTGATTCTATGATTCTATAATTCTTTGCATTTAAGTCCTGTTGGCTGGTAAGGATGAGAGTTCAGCTCCTACATGGATGACCTCCTCCACAGGTGACTTTCCAAGCATCAGAGCTACCTTTCAGCAGTCCAGTGCTCCCCAGCATCCCACCTGCCTGCAGACCATGTTGGCCATGCCCAGCACTGTGCAGGTAGGATTACTCACAGGATGTGTCTTGAAATTACATCCCAGAGCAGGGGTTGGAGGACAAACTGCAATCAGCCGTATTTGGAGACATGCCTGTAGCACTTCAGTACCTGAAGAGAAAGTGGGAGCTGTTAGGACCTGGGCAGACCTTTGGGCTTGGCTGGCTGTGGTCAGGGCTTCTTAACCTGCTGGTACCTAAACAAGGATCTGGGACCCTGGCTTTGGGGGTGAGACTCAGTTTTGGTTCATGCGTTTGGACTGAGAAGAGTTTTGGTTCATGTGTTGCAGATGAAGGGAGGGTTACTAATAACAGCTCTGATGCTCAGAGAATAATTTCTCATCTGAACCCTCACCCTGACTCTGCTGTGGAGCAGAAATGGGCATAAGGGGTTGGGATGCCCTTCTTGATAAGGAGATGAGCCCAAAAGAGGACAGGGTGACACAGCGACAGGGTGAGTAGGGACGAGGTGGTTGTAAGTAAAATTCCCAGTGTAGAAAAATACGGAACAAAAAGAGCTGTTCATATAATGCAAGCAAAATAAACGATGTGAGCAACTCCATGGCAACGAAATGAAAGCAAAGGTAAATGGTGAGAAAGCATCTTCTGGGCTTCCTCTCCCAAGGCTGATCCAGGCTCAGCAACTGCTAAAACCTTCGTCTTGGAAGCGGGGTGGCAGGGAGGGCTGCGGCATCTCGCCCGGCATGGAGAGAAGGCAGGTTCCCAGGGCTTCCACCTTTTTGAGTGGAAATTTCTATTTCCTCACCCTCCCGCCTGAGTTGTATGAAATGAAACGGTGTGGAGTGAGCAAATTTGGAGGGTCTTCTAAGGAAAGATGACCTCTCCAGGAGCTCTGTCCTCTCTCTTGAGAAATACATTGTTTTCCTCAGATCAGATGCTTCCAGGTTACTTCTTGCTTCAGCCTTACCGACATTTCAGGGGAAGTAACATGGACTTTCAACCTTTATAGTGAATGTTTTTCACCTTGTGAGGCTAAAACTGGGCTGCAGACTCCAAGCACCTCCTGAGCTCCAAGTTTTATAAGTTCATCAGGACAATGCAGGTGGGTGGAAAAACACGAGCACTGAGCCAGCCAGCAGTCCATGTGAGCCACAGGATTGCATGGGCTATCACAACAGCTTCATGAGGTCTTTATCACATAAAAGAGTGTTCAGACCACTGAACAAGGACCTGTGTGTACTTCTGAGGGCATGTTTGAACCTACTTTCTGTTGCTGGAGAATTGAGTGAGAATGAAGCGAACACTAAATCGTAGGGACCCTGATCTGCAAAGTGACCTGATGTCAGACTCCTTCTTTATGCAGGTTAGTAGGTCATCTGCATCCCACTGCTTGTCACACAGCCTGGCCTAAGGTGGAGTTTGGACTCCAGCGAGACCTTTCAGCGGCCTTCCAGTACTTAAAGGGACCTGCAGGAAAGATGGGGATGGACTTGTTACTATGGAGTGCAGTGACAGGACAAGGGGTAATGATTTCAAACTGAAAGAGGGTTGATTTAGATTAAATATTAGGAAGAAATTTGTCACCATGAGGTTGGTGAGTCACTGAACAGGCTGCCCAGAGAAGTTGTGGATCCCCCATCCCTGAAGGTGCTCAAGGCCAGGTTGGATGGGGCCTTGAGCAACCTGGTCTAGTGGGAGGTGTCCCTGCCATGGCAGGGGGTTGGAACTGGATGATCTTTAAGGTCCCTTCCAACCCAAACCAGGCTATGATTCTGTCTGTTATTCCTGTGAGGCCAGGCTGAGATTTGGGGTGGTTCAGCCTGGAGAAGACAAGGCTCCAGGAAGGCCTTATTGCGGAGAAGGGCCAGCCCATGGTCAGCTCATGCTCTCAGGGCTATGGTGATGATGCGGTTTAAAATCCAGGAATCAGGCTAAGAGGGGTCACTGGAGACTTTGCCTTTCGGGGTCTGTGCTGTAGCCTGGTTTGTCCTGCACATCTCCTTCACACAACCTCCTTGATCTCAGGAGCCTGCCAAGGCTTTTGTTCTCCCCTGTTATTTACGGCACTGGTTTTTCAGTCGTTTCTTCAGCTTTAACGCTTATTACATAAAATGTGAATTGTGCTGTGCTCACGGTGAGAGGATGTTCTGCAGAGCTTCTGCGTGACCTGACCCATCTGTGGATTGCCATGTCTCTATTACCGCAACTGCCGCACGGTGCACCCTGGGAGTTGGGCAATATCCCTACAGCTCATCTCCACATACAGAGTCCTTCGGGCAAAGGAGCAGTTCCTTGTAAGATGGATGCCCAGCAGGTAGGTAAGATCCTTGCCCCAGGACAGCCAGAGGAAAGTATTATATGAATTTCTATGAATACTAATTCAGAGACAAGCCTGGTCTTCAGAAGCGAACTTCTATTTTATAGCACAGGAATTAAAAATCAAACCGCTCCCCGTGCACAGCTTTAGCAGATGAATTACCACCTCATCCAAGCTCCAGGAACGGCTTCCATTACTCTCCAAGGAGGTGCTATGGCTATTTTTAGAAGGAATCTACAAAAACAAAACCCAAAGAAAGACATTGGCAAATAAATACAATGAAGTTGGCAAGGGCTGGGCTATGAAAGCATTGAAGCATTATTGCTACTGGTTACACCCAGAGCGCCCATAAATCCCTCGCCGCAGCTGACCTCTGTCTGGACACCGTTCAGCTGTGGCCGATGAGCCTTTTTTGGGGTACTTCTCTCTCTCAAAAAAAAAAAACCAACCACACATGTGGTTCTTTGCTCAGCCCTTCACGCTGGTTAAAATGACCGCTCAGTCCTGGTGACTTGACCCAAGTCTTGCGGCCAGCGCAACGCTTCCCACACGCAGGAAACAGCTGGAGAAATGGACACCGAAGCGGATGTCCATAAAAGCCAGTGATTCATGAAAACTGCTGTTCAGCAAGCAGGGTCAGCTCCGGGTTCCTGAGGAGCTTCCTCTGCTGCAGACAGACTCCACTGCCCCGTCCCTGACGCCCACCCTCCGCATCACGTGCGATTTTGGCTGAATAGCAGGAATTTACCAAATAAAGCCTTGGGAGTGTGTTTAAGCTACATGTTCTGCTGCCAGCTAAGTGCTTCTCAGCTGACGTGGACAGAGGAAAAAAGTTATCTCCTAAGTCAAGAGGAGGCAACTCACGTGGTGTTAATGTTTTTGGCTGTTCTATTTCTCAGGGACCTGGACCTTGACAAGGATATTTGGTCTTTGTCCTGCCCGTGGCCCTCAACCCAACCCAGCAAAGGACAACCTGCTGCCCTTGCAGTGGATATGGAGGCTCCTCCCTTAGTGCCTCCATGACCACCAGATTTCTTCAGGGCTTCTTTACCCAGAGTTCAAAGCAGGTACTTCCCAGCCGGGCATTATTCATTGTAGTAAAGTGGTGGTAGGCCAAAATAAATCACTTTCCATGTCACATAAATTGGGAGATGGAAAATACCGTTTAGGTCACGCGGTTCATCAGCTCCTGCCAGTGCAGGGCTGCTCCTGACAGTACTTTTTCCATAGCTTTTTTCCTGTCCACTTTGAATGACTCAAGCACAGGGGCTCCACTGCTCCCCTCCCCCGAGATCTTCCATGGCTAGCACAGCTCCACGTGAGGACATTTTCCCCTGTATTGCACTGAAACTTTCCTTTGCTAAATGTCATCCCACCGTGGACCACCCTGAACGGTTCCACCCTTCTGCTGATGTTTACCACCCTCAGGTTTTATCCTGTCCCTGTCTCTGTAGTGTCTGAGAACTTCTGAGCTGCAGATACATCCTGCTGTAGATAAAAGAAGGCAGTGGGGGGGCCTGGTGCTTGGAAAGGTGGCCACGAAGACATCTTGGGCAAACCATCTTCAGTCTATGCCTCATGCAGACAACCCCAATGTCGCGGTCGGGCGCGCAAGCAACCAGCCTTGCATGGCTTTTGCAGAAGTGTCCGAACACTGGAAACCCACCTAAATTGAACAAAAAAAAGAAAATCAGTATCCTGAACGGCTATGATGGATGAGGAAACTGAGGGAATGGTCTTCACCATACTTAGAAGTCTGGGTCAACAGGTGGGACCTATTATCTGGTTGCAAGTAAATTAAGTGGAAGTATCGCCACACATAACGTCCTTCCAGCTCCTCATCCTAATCACACCGCAGATGTGTGGGCTTCATGTGAAAACCTTATCTTTGTAAAGCCAAGGTGTGGGTGGGGGTGCTGTGAAGAACAGTGGACACTCCTGCAGCAGCTGGATGCACAGACCTTAACGACCAATTAGTTCTACATGCTAAACGCCAGAAACTTGGCTTCAGATTATTCCTCCTGGCGTGACACCACGCTCTCGGCACAGACATGGCTCCTCCAAGAAGCCTCATCCAAAGCTGGCTGCGGTGATGGGGCTGAGCGAGGTCCCAGCAAGCCCGAAAAAGCTCTGAGAGCAGAGCTGATAGTCTGTGCCCTGGAGAAACCACCAGCGTTTGCTCGTTAGCACTGGTGTGATGGGGTGAGAGGTGTTACAGCGCCGTGCTACCATCGCTGCTGCACAGACAGGCGAGAAGACACAGCTCCATCACAGCTTCTGAGCACCCTCCTGCCACCTCCTAAAAATTAATGAGCGTAGTTTTTCTGCAGCCTGCTTTAAAAAAAATGTTAACACTTACCTGTGATTTTTTTTTGGCACGAAAAAGCACTGGTATTGCTCAGCAAAGCTGCCAATCCTTGGCCGTGGGCAGGAAAAAAGCTGCATCGTGGCCGGGCTGAGCGAGGACGGGAGAGCCTGAAGAAGCCAGAGATACCCACCAGCCTCACATATCGTCTAAATTCAGTTATTTCCCCTTATCCCTCATCAAACAAACCCACAGAAAGAGGTGACTTATGAAACTCATGAGAAGCAGCCGAGGGACCTGGGGTTTTTCAGCCTGGAGAAAAAGAGGCTCAGGGGAGACCTTCTCGCTCTTCACAACTCCCTGAAAGGAGATTGAAGCCAGGTGAGGTCGGTCTCTTCTCCCAGGGAAGAAGTGACAGGACAAGAGGAATGGCCTCAAGTTGTGCCAGGGGAGGTTTAGGTTGGACTTGAGGAGCAATTTCTTCCCCAAAAGGGTTGTGAAGGCCTGAAAGAGGCTGCCCAGGGCAGTGGTGGAGTCCCCATCCCTGGAGGGGTTTCCAAGCCATGGAGATGTGGTGCTGAGGGACAAGGTTCAGTGGTGCCCTGGCAGTGCTGGGTTAACAGTTGGACTTGATGACCTTAAAGGTCTTTTCCAGCCAAAGCGATTCTATGATCCTGCATTTCTCTGAGCCAAAAGGACACTGCCACCAAGCCTGAAGTTGCTCAGTGATGCTCATTTTCCCAAGCTTCATTTCAGGGGCTCGTCACCGTAAGGCAGACGTTGCTGCATTCAGCCCTCTCTTCCCGATTTGCAAGTTTACTTTTTTTTCTTTTTTCAAACCAGAACAAGCAGGCGGCTGTATTGCTGCAGGCTAACCTCACACGGCCCCGTGCCTTGGTCCCACCAGCCAGGGCTCACCAGCGACAGCCGTAGCAAGGATTTCCCTCCTGACTCCGTGATGGGCAGGGGAGATGACAGTGAACTCCAAAAAATCTGGATCAGTCCTCCATGGGAGGAAGGCAGGTGCTTGGCTGGCAGGATCTGGGCTGCCCCTGCCTGCTCTTTAAAATAATAATAATACAAAATATCATCTGAATAATCCCTCCATGCACGGAGCTGCAGAAGGGCACGCGACATGCAGGCACGCTTCCCTTCCCACGCACGCCTGCCCAACCAAACCAAATCTGGCTTGTTTCACTGTTTATTTATTTATTTCTTTAATTTGTGTACATCACACGGTGTAAACAGAAGACAAAAGGGAAAGGAGCTTATAGACCTTTCCCTTTAGGTATAAAAGAGCCTATTTAAGGTCCTGCTTTCTGCAACGAGCAGCAGGGCTGATTTCTTGGATTATATTTCCAAGCCTTTCCCAGCGACACTCTACCCCAACGGCTCCCACTTATTGTTGCCATGAAGGACTTTATTATTCCCTAGATTTCCATGACTGCTGGACGCAGAGAAGGGGCTGCCGTGTTCCTGTGGCTCTCTCGTCCCCCTTGGGCAGGTGGCCTGGGCCAGCATGGAACTGAAGTATCCCCAGACTACTCTTCTGCTCTGTTATTAAAAACCATTTACGCGGACGCTTACATTTTACACAGAGGCAGCAAAGAGCCTGGTAAGGCCCGGCCTGAGGATTAATTTCAACAGCAATCTGCTCATGACCACTCAGGGATGCTCAGCTGAAGGGAGCAGGGCTGAACCCCTTTGAGAAATGCCTTCAAGGTACCAACTGCTGAGCTGGTGGAGCGCCATGGGCTCGTTGCTGTGTTGTGTGGTTCCTGGGCTGATGCAGGTTCCCACCCGGGCAGGGCAGGATGCATCCCGTCAGAAACCAGCCCAGCCTCTCATGCACAAGGTGCCCCTCAAGTGGGATACCTGCAATAAAGCAGCTTCCACAGGCATTTCTGCTGGGCAGGGTCACCCCGAGCCCTGGGCTGGTTCTGCTCTTCAGAATCCTAAAATCCTTGGGCTGTGTTGACAAAATATTGTATCATCATAATGGAGCCATCACGTCTTGTGAGACCCCCCCCCCCCCNNCCCCCCCCCCCTCCAGATGTGGCTTCACGAGCTGTAACTCTGCAATTCTTGCTGAGGTGTCACCTGAGGAGACCTGCCTGTGACTGGGTCAGGATGCTGGACTTCATTTTAAATGATATTTAAGACCAGCCGTGGCCAACCTGATGACAGGCCTTGAAGTTCCCATTGAAACCCACAGCTCCTCAGAGCACACCTCACATCCCGTGGGCTTTTCCCCACATTGACATTTAAACTGGCCAGGGGTGTTAGCGTGGCATCCTGCTAAGCAGTAACCAGTATAAAACCCAGGCCATTTATTCCCATTTTTGGTTTGGTTTGGGTTTTATAATGGGTATGAAAAGGGGCAGGACCACCAGTGGTCTACGTGTTCGTGCCCAGAGCAAACTGCTTCCACACCAGACCATGAGGTTGCATCTCCTGCACACGTACACCCGCCGTGCTTTCTGACCTAGCTGCTTAACCACCTTCTTCTGTGCTTTGTCCAGAAATCCTTTGCATCATTAAAGACCTTTCACACACCGCTGGCTGCAGCCTGCTTTCGCCGTGCGCGCAGCAATCAACTTTTCATTTATACCCAGTGGTCCTTCAGCGCTTACATCAAGGAATTCCGAAGCTTTGAAGCACGTCCAGCGACAGCCAGCGTCCCACGGCACGTGCCTGGAGCAGGCTCCGTTGGCATCAGGCACCCTCACCGCGTGTGACACGGGACTTCAGCACCGAGTCACCGGAGATACCGTGTCCCTGCCCTGGGAGAGCCGGAGATTTCCACAGACATGAGAACGAAAAGTGAAACTTTATGGGATTGCTGAAGTGAAATCCTGCGTGTTTTGATTTTTTTTGCTTTGAATCCCAACTTCTTTTCTTTGCCCCACAATTGGATTTTACCAGAACTAAGTCATCAGACCGGATAAAATATCGATTTAACATTCAATAGTGGCAAAACAGGGTATTCTATCGACTTGAAAAAAATCATTAAATGCCTTTTTGGAAATGGGAGGCTCCCCAAAACAAACCAGTTCCTGTAAATTTGTAGGTTTGAGGAAGCAGCAAGCCTTTTTTATAGCCTGCAATGGCTCGCTGTCATCACTTGTGTGTCCCTGGCACAGAGAAATCGACTGATTTTTAGGAGGTAGAAAAACCCCACAGCTTCTAGAGCAGCCAGTGTCGCTCCACACCCCCATCGAAAGAACAGGCAACAGGAGAGTAAGAAATACCCAGCGTCTGCAACGTGATTTGGGACTGCTCTTTTGTCCTCCAGCATGTCAGGTGATGACTCACAGCGAAGGAGAATAGTTAAATCTGATTTTTGAAGAGGCTGGCGCAGCGCTCAGACCTGACACGGTGACATTTTCTGGGGCAATTAGACAAGCGTCACGACCAAAACATCTGCATTAGTACAGCCACGTTGCTCCTGATTTTCTTTGGTGTGTGGCAGAGAACAGAGGATAAATAAAATACCAAGTAGGATATCTAGTTATTCGTGACCTGGGATGTGCTGACATTTTGGAAGTGGCCAGAGGGTCGTGTAGGGAAGACAATGAAGCGCTTTCATTTCTCTCCACGTGCCGTGTTCCAGAGCTGCTCCGCACACGGCTCCACAATTCAAAGTAGCCCTTGCTACGGCCTGCAGGACAAGGAGCGTGGTGAACACACAGTGCTCCCATGGACGTCACAGAACCATAGAATGGTTTGGGTTGGAAGGGAGCTTTCAACCCCCCCTGCAGTGAGCGGGGACATCTGCAACTAGAGCAGGTTGCTCAGAGCCCCGGCCAACCTCACCTGCAATGGTTCCAGGGATGGGGCAGCCACCACCTCTCTGGGCAACCTGGGCCAGGCTCTCACCACCTCAGCATTCAAGATTCTGTCCTTCTCTGGGCTAAATCTCCCTCTTTTAGTTTAAAACCATCCCCCCTTGTCCTGTCCCAACAGGCCCTGCTCAAAAGTCTGTCCCCATCTTTCTGACAGGCCCCTTCAAGCACTGAAAGGCAGCAAAAAGGTCTCCCTGGAGCCTTCTCCAGGCTGAACAACCCCAGAGATGTGAAACCGCCTTGCTGAAGCCCTCTTCAGCAGAGGAGAAGAGCCATGGAGCACACCATGAGGGCTTTCTGCCCCACAAAAGGGATGAGGACAGGGTATAATACTCTTTGTAGGCACTTATCTTAGCATTTTTTAAAAGCAGAATTTCTAAGAAGTTCTAAATCCTCTTTTTTGGGCTGTTCCCTGGGAAGCGCACTGTGAAGGACTGTCCATTTGGGCTGGCGTGATCAACGTTACCCAGTTAACTTCAAGGCACCAGGTTCTGGCTTTTCCAGTGCAGCGCTGGTGGAATCATACTGGTTTTCGCCGCACGGTTAGGATGCAATGGGATCCGCGGGGATACGACAGACAGTGGTACCTTGGCAGGCTGCTCAGAGCTCGTCCTTCAGCCTACTGGGAAGAAATAGAGTCACGTCCTGGCACTGACCTCTACTCACCACGCGCTTGGGGCTCCAGATGGAAAACTGGAGGGAGGGAGCGTTTGTCGCGCGGTTGCTTCAGAGGATCGAGGGCATCTCTGGAGAGACAAGCAAAAATCATCTGCGGGAACGGGCCACGCTGGCTTGGAAGGGCTTTTTTTCACAGTGCAATGCCAGATGCTCCTATTTTCCATCGCGCAAATTATATTTCCGGTGTTAAAATATCTTTGGCATTAATCTTTCCCCGTACCCTTTTTATTCGGCTATCAAAATTAATTCTGTGCTAGGCTTTGAGGGTGAAACCCCTTCCCCCCTGTAAGTGCTCGGCAAATTTGGTTCTATCCTTTCACACCACCACAGCTGCACGGGGAGTTGATTCTTTCGGCAGCAGAATAGGCTTAACCACCAGTAACTGAACCTCAACATCCAATTTTCATTGTGTAAATAAGCCCCCACTTCAGAGGACTAAAAATAAAGATGGGTGGGTTTTGCCTGAGGAAGGAAACCCCACCCTTTTCATTCTTCTGATCTTTCTTTCGTGTTAGCAATGTAAAGGGGCAAATCAAGAATTTAAAGCAAAGAATATCTCGCAGAACAACTTTAAATGAAGACGGCTTTTTTTTTTTTTCCTGATTAATACATTGCAATGGTATGCGGCTTTTGGTCTGGCTCTGGTTTCTATTTTCATATACTTTCAATGCTCCTCAAATGCTAAAAAGCTTTTTTTCTGAAGTCTGATTTCTTCCTTCACGGAAAATCTCCACGTACAAGCCCCAGGCTGGGATCCCAGCCCTTACACCCCACCTCAGGCCTGGTTCTCCCTGTAATACAAGAGGCACATCATTGCTTTATTTTGTAATATGTTTATTCGCAATAAAAGCTTGATACATATGGCAAGCACTTTGATACCCGTGGCGAGCGATAATTTCCTCTCCTGTCAAAGGAGCAGCAAGACCGCTCCACGTCACCAGACTGGGATTTGACTCTTTCTGCACCATGATCTCTAGAGAACATAGAAATTTTGGGCAACTTTCAGTGGAAAAGTGATAACCCATGAGGCATAGACTGACTGCTTTAAACTCGGCTGATGCTCCAGTGACTGACCTGGGACAAGAGACAAGGAGGCTGCAGGGAGGTGGGGTCGGTCTCTTCTCCCAGTGAAGAAGTGACAGGACAAAAGGAAATGGCCTCAAGTTGCACCAGAGGAGCTTTAGGTTGGACATGAGGAACAATTTCTTCCCCACAAGGGTTGTGCAGGGCTGTGCCAGGCTGCCCAGGGCAGTGGTGGAGTCCCCATCCCTGGAGGGGTTTCCAAGCCATGGAGATGTGGTGCTGAGGGACATGGCAGTGCTGGATTAATGTTTGGACTCGATGATTTTAGTCTTTTCCAATCCAAACTATTCTGTGATTTCACTTACTCCTAATAATGCTGTGCTCAACCACTGCATGTAGACTCTCAACATTTGAAACTTCCGTGGAAGTGAAGCCTACAGGATAAAAATAAATGGATAAATTAGGCAGTACCACAGCACATTAGCGCGCTGGTTGCACACTGGGCAGCCTGCTGGCAGGATTAATACTTTATGGAAAGATTTAGGACTGTCCAAGCCGCTACTCTTGATCAGGCAACAATACGAGCTCTGTCAAGGAAGAAACAGAAGCCTTTGCATTAGGCAAGAACAAGACAAGCCGTTGCCATGGGATGTTTTCTTGTAACCTTGAGAAGCGAAAGGATGGCTTACTGCTGGCGGCCAGCGGGTCAGGGTCCCACAGAGGCAGATTTGTTTCGAGCCTGGAGATTTTTTTAGTATTCCCTTGTGCCATGAGTCCTAGAGTGCAAGGTCCAGCAGCCGAAAAACCCCATTCATCAGTGACACCACTTCTACACGACATGTGGCCTCCAGGAAGTTTTATTTCCTGAAAATGTGGTGCTATCATCAGGTGCCCACGTTCCCCATGGTGCTTTCTGCTGGTGCGTTTCACCCCGTTACCAGAAACACTCTGTAAACTTTCCTTGACTATGCAAAATAACCTAAAGTGTTTTTAAAAGCCGGTAGAAAAGCTTTCCTGAGGTTTATAAATTTTGGTTAGTCCTTAGCTGCAGGAGCTCTGGCTTTCTGCGAGGGAGGGGGAAAAAGGGAAAGATTTGCTCGTGACTTTGTTGGGGTCCATGATTTACACACGCCCTTGTGCTGGAAACATTAGTTTTGTGACTGCTCTCATTATTTTATCATAGAATCATTCAGGTTCGAAAAGACCCTTGGGACCATCGAGTCCAACCATCAACCCTACTCTACAAGTTCTCTCCTAAACTGTATCCCCCAACACCACATCTAAAAGACCCTTAAACCCCTCCAGGGATGGCGACTCAACCACCTCCCAGGGCAGCCTGGTCAGTACCTGACCACTGTTTCCGTGAAAATTTTTTTCCTGAAGTCCAGTCTTTATGTGCTATTCCTCTCTCTACGACCACACCACCATTCTTTACCACCGCTGCTGCTGCAGGACATCACCACCCAGGCCATGGGCAAGAACCTGGGTCTTAAACCTGACCTGTTTGCATGGTCCCAGCAGCATGAGGCAGGAGAACGGCTCCAACACGGAGCTAGGGATGCTCCGGTACCGAAGGTATGGATTACACAGGCCAGGCTGCTCCCCACATCCCTGCCCTGGCTTTGCTCTAAGTACGGAGACCTTCCTGCGCAGTGGTGATCTCCAGCCAGAACAGTCCACAGGTAAAGTCCCGCCTTGTCTTCAATATAAAATCCCAGTATTAAACTCGAGATTACACCATTTGCTACCCAGGGGTTCACCGCGACACTCTTCCATTGCTACACAAGGGCATACAATTATGCAGTAGTATTTAGTGCATTTAGAGAAGTTACACTTTCTGTTAAGACTGTAAAACCCAGTAGTTTTTGAATCATCATCTAAAAATCTTACAAAAAAAAAAAAAATCTACTGAACAGAGCCCTGGAGCTCATCATGTTAAGAACTGCCTCGGAAAAATCTCTTCCTTCAGCACAGGAGGCTATGTGTGGACAGCAGAATAACAATTTTCAAGCCCAAAGAAGTTGGGATCTTTCCTAAACAAACAAAACAGCATCACCACTGACCAGAGAAGATGACCACCCAGCCATCCTCAAAGAGGCATTAGGGGTGCTCCCCACCCCTTCTTTCTGCATTTGAGGAATTCCTGAAGAATTAATTTCCCGATGCTTGTGTTTCACGGGACTTGCTTTTGCAAGAAATAATGAGAAGGTCAAGGTTCATGGTGCAATTATAAATGTATTGGGTAAAGTGTCCTGTGAAGAACTTGGAGGGAAGAACAAGCCCAGTCCCAAACACAAACAGGAGCTGGCGATTTCATACGCTTGCTCTGAGAGTCTCCAAAACGTTACCCTCTAACTTACCTCCCATGAAGTTTCAGCCTAAGTCAGAGCTGATGGTCTCAGAAGATGAATGGTGGACTTTCAAGAGAGTGACTCCTGGGGCACCAGCAGGTCTGAGCTGTCCCCGTGCCTGGGGCTCCCACCCCTGTGCCTCAGCCACACGAGCTCTGCCCCAGCTCCTGCCCTTGCCCAAGCTGGGTCTATGTGGTGGGTCTACCTCTGCCCAGGGGACTTGCCATGCTGCCCTGCTTCATCACCTCTCCATCACTGACAACCACCAGGCTGTCACCAGAACCTGTTACTATCACCAGACTGGTGTTGTTTGGGCTTATCTTCCCAAAAAACCCAAAAAGATGACATAAGTAAAAAGACTGTGCCCATGTTGCCCATCACTGTTTTATTTGACCCGCCCCATGCTCCACTCCGATGACCTGCCCCAACAGCAGAGCCACCTTGTTTGAAGAGCAGCTACTTCTGCAGCACCCACACGCCAACGAAGACAACCGAGACCTGTCTGGGCTTCTCACGCTCCGAAACAAACCACGGCTCCACCTATCAAGCAGTAAAACCCTCACGTGTAACAATTTTATGGAGAACTCCAACTACAAATTACGCTTAACATGACGACGCTTTTCTGATGAAACTCAAGAGGCAACCAACTTTTGGACAAAATGTATGAAGTCTTCAGCTCCTGGTTACCCAGCACAGCTTGAAGACTCACACACAGAGGATGTTTTGGCCCTGCCCGTGGCCGGGCTCCTGAGCGCACGGATTTGCCACATTTTTATTATATACTCCACAACTAGCGAGTCTCACTGACCTAAGCATCGTTATTTGCCAATGTAACAACACCCAATTAAATCATGGCAAAAATCTAGTTCTAACCGATCAAATCACATCGGTACATTGGAAGCGAGCAATTAAGCTACCTGGGAGAACACACAAAATGGGAAAATTCCAACAACGTGGGCAGGGAAAGCAGCGTTTGAAATCAGCAATTATTTTAATTACATCTATGGAAGATGTGCTCCTCTTGGAGAGACAATTATTTTTTTCTTTTTCGCTCTTCTCGTCTTGAAGTGCAGATAGCACGTAACCACACCCATGAGCAACGGACAAAGAAACATTATTGCATCAAAACCGGAGAATACGTCAATTTAAGCTGTAGAAATGCACGGCTAAGATTTGACCCCACCTCGGGGCCCACGAGTCACTCGAAGCGCGGGGCTGGCTCCACGCGTGCCGTGGTTATGTACCTCGCTGTCAGAGCTGACTCAGCTGCCGTCTTATAACGGCGGCGATCCGGCTGCGGGGCTCGTTCAGCGAGGCCGCCCTTCCTCGCGGAGGATGCGGAGGGGTGAGAGCCGACAAGCCCCCGCTGCTGCTGCGCTTACCGGAGGAACTGGCTGCTCTGGAAATACCAAACTGTCCAGAGAGATTGATTTCCTTGCCAGCGCCGGGGCTGGCGCGGCTCTTCTGTCCATAATCAGTGAGCAGGGCGGCCGAGGAGGTTAGGCTGCCCTGAGCCAGGGAACACGGCGATAACGGGAAGTTTCCACTGAGCTTTTTGAGTTCCAGTACTTGTTCCCTGGCTTGAGTCAAAGCTGCAGTCAGCTCATAGCGTTCCTCACACTCTCTGCGTACCGTTTCCTGGAGAAGGGTGTTCTGCAAACAGAAACAAACGCTGGCTTTACAAAACGCCATCTGTCCAAAAGTGTGCCTGTTAAAGTCCTCGGGCTTCGGGCAGGGGCGGCTGGAGGGTTCTGGTGCACACAAGCCTGTCAGTACTTCCCCGGATTTCGGCTTCTCTGAAATCCATACATCAGCATTTACACACCCTTCGTTCCCTCAGGAGACAGTGGAAAATATGAGGGAGGTTATCAGAAGTTACTTCTGATCTCCTGCCTCTCCTCCAGCTAGAGGGAAACAGGGAATGCTGCTCTTGGGAAGGAAAAAGCAACGGACAGAGGTTGAGGATTACTGAGCTGCTTCGTTATAAGATGTTCAAGAAGTTCCCTCCTCTGCAGTTTGAATAACTGCGCACTGATTTCTCGTGGTGGCATTCTTATTTCCCAAATAACTGGGGTAAATGATTTTCAGCCTACTGGTTTTCACAGACTTGGTGCTGTGGTTCTCCGGCAGCGTCCCTGTCCCCAGCGGGACGCAGCTGCCAGGACAGGCAATCCAGTGTCCCTAGCAGACAACCGACACCGCTGCATAGAATCATTTGTCCTCTCAAGAAACAAGCAATAGGAGAAGAGGAAGCAGCCTCGAGTTGCATCAGGGGAGGTTTAGGCTGGACATGAGGAACAATTTCTTCCTCAAAAAGGGCTGTGAAGGGCTGTGCCAGGCTGCCCAGGGCAGTGGTGGAGTCTCCATCCATGGAGGGGTTTCAAAGCTGTGGAGATGTGGTGCTGAGGGACATGGTTTAGTGGTGACCTGGCAGTGCTGGGTTAATGGCTGGACTCCATGACCTCAAAGGTCTTTTCCAACAAACCATTCTATGATTTGGGAAGTGTTATCTGCAAACCTGAGGAAATAATCTGCAAAGTTTATCTTAAAACCAGTTTCAATTTTCAGCCACACTTATCTCCCTCTTTCCTACCAGAATTATACTAGAGGAGGAACTCTGTTTCAGAGTGGGGAAAACTCAGAACATAACCAGAGCTGGTAGAATCTCACGTTATGTTCCTTACTCTGCTGAAGTTCCTGACCAGTATTTGAAGAGGACTTGTCTTCCCAAGAGCCTTTTCCACAGGTACAGAACACAACGACTGCCAACATCATTCTCATTTCAATAACACAGTGTTTCTGAACCTTTTTCAAGGAATAAATAAATATCAACCCAAGCCCTAACTCATTTTGAAGAGTTTCATTTCCACTGTTTACCTTTCTTTTTTTTTTTCCTTGCCACTTAATTACTTTGGACATTCCAGTCTAATCTTATCTACAGTCCCTGACTTCACTGCTTTCCCATTTCTCATGGAGCAGTCCAGCTCGCTCTCCTCCCTTCCCATTATATTCCAAACATTCAGCAAACGCCTGTGGTAAAAACATCCATCTGTCAAATTTATTTTCACGTTTAATTAATTTTTATGCATTCCTGTGTTAAGAGAACGTGGCTTTACTGGTGGGAGGTGGGACACATGCCCACCAGCACGGCAGGATGCACACACATACTCCCACGTTAGAAGACGCATCCTCTGCCCCAGAAACCACTCGGGACAGGACTGTGTCCACTCTCCTTCCCACGGATGGTATGAGGCGTTTTCTTAGAAATTATTTCCAAAATATGTAAGATTACTGGGAGGGCTGTTGCTGTCCAGTTCAAAGAATGAGGAATGTCCATGTCTTCCACTTGGAAACCATGAAGAATGCTTTGTTGTTTGCTCATGTTTATGTAGTATGATGTCAGGCTAGACACAAAGAAATAAATGTCTTGCAGGACTTGAAAACTTTATCATTTTTTTTAAAAATAAAACAGTAGTTTACGTGCTTACATATTTTGTGATAAATTGTATTTATGAAATGACGATGGACTTGTTTTACAAATCTTTTCATTTCAACGGTTTTTAAACCAGTAGTCTGAAATCTAGATGCCTCGAATGATTTTAGGAATCATATGTCTGTACATAAAAATAGCAAAGCATTTCCCTGGTCATGTTCCTACCTCCTCTTGAACTTGACTCAAATTGTGAATCAGCTGTGTCCTCTCCTGGGTTAATTTTTCCAGTTCATCTGACTTGTGTTTTATTTCTTTCCTCATATTATCCAGAAATGATTCATTGTTGTTCTTTTCCATCGTCAGCTGAAATTCAAGTTCAGTAATTAGTCTTTTAAGGCTCTGAATTTCTTTTTCCTTGTCTTTATCTTTCTCTGCAAGTTTGGTCTGGGCGTCTTGTAGCTTCTTTTCAAGAATTTCTGTCTCCATCCTTAAGCTATTGGTGGCACTGGATATTAATCCTGGTATCTGCATTAGATCAGACAAAACTTGCATTAGTCTACATTCAGTGGCTATCGTTAGATATGTAGAATTAATTATCAGACAAATTTTGACTTTAGGAAAAAAAAAATACAAACGCAAACATACATGTCCTCAGAGACAAAAAAATGCTTTGAGTTTGCTACCCCTCAAAGGGTATCAGAGAGCTGTAAATGAATCAAAAACACACTCAGGACAGTATGTATTGGTACGTCCAAGACGAAAAAGAGGTAAAAAAAATGGGAAAAGTTAACTTCTTTATTGCAAGCTAATATCTCTTCAGGGTTTTACAATCATAGCCAAATATTTGTGAAGCAAACTAACCCAAACTGTTATTTTCAGCTCTTTAAAACAGTCACGTAGCAAATTCTCAATAACAATATAATTTCCTCAAACGTATTTGATTTTTCAAGAAATGCGTCAAATCTGTTGAAAATTAAGGTTATAGGTAAATTTTTCCATTTCTACATAAAACTTCAAAACCTGCAGGGCAGGGTAGCTGGGAAAAGCCAACCGCATGTGACGCAACCTCCAATATGGAGAAGAAAGCAGGACCTTGCCCCACCAGTGTTGAAGTAATTTGGGAAGGGAAAAAATAGTGGGGATGGTTTTGTGACAACTCGTCATAGCCTAAAACAGCCCAAAGCTTTGAAAAATTGAAGATGTTGGTTTTAAAATAATTAACAACTACAGCCTATGGACATAGATGAGCTCCGGGTAGAGAACATGTGAGAAAAGGAAGAAGGTCCACATCATTTAACTGGAATAGTTACTTTTTAGCCTGTTCCAGTAAAAAGAAACTGAAACACAGACGAAGAGTGGGAAAAAAATATTGTATCATCCAGATAGAGGACTACACCTAAGGAGACTTTACTCCCTCATGTACCATGTTTCAATAGTCTGTGTTATCTACTCCACAAAACCTTTCTCTTGAGGGTTACACACCTTCTTTTGGAGCTCATCGTGATCCCGCTGGTATTTTGTGATTAGTTCTTGCTGCTTTTGTCTCTCAATGTCTAGTTCCACTCTTGCTTCTTCCTTGACTTTAAGAATTGCTTCTATGTGTCGCGCTTCACCTTTAGCCAGATCAATCTCCATCTAGGGAACAAGTGGTTTATAATCATAGCATCACAAAATCGTTCTGGTTGGGAGAGACCTTTCAGATCATGGAGTCCAACTGTTCCCCCAGCACTGCCAGGGCACCACTAAACCTTGTCCCTCAGCACCACATCTCCACAGCTCTGAAGCCCCTCCAGGGATGGGGACTCCACCACTGCCCTGGGCAGCCTGGGCCAGCCCTTCACAACCCTTGCAGGGAACAAATTGTTCCTCACGTCCAACCTAAACATCACCTGGTGCAACCTGAGGCTGTTTCCTAATGATACGTCACAACTCAGCTTAAAATATTTCTCACATTCGCATGGCCGTAAGTGAAGTGATGTGAAATTTGGCAGGCTGAGATTCTGGGTGCTGAACAAACCCATCCAAATGATTGCAACCACTGGAGTCTGATGAGGAAAAGCTCTTGCTTCTCACCGGGTCCCAGCATCAGGGATGGCTCCTTCTCCACAGAGCATCAGGGAAGATGTCTCACGATGTCTCAAGTGGTGCTGGATGCCTAAATTTAGGCAGCTGAACCTCATGCTAAATCACTATGAAACCAGTAAATTACAAAATCCTTAGCTGGTTCTTAAAATAGATGAGTATTTTGAAAGGAGCTTTTGCTCTGGAGGTAAAATTCAGCTTCTTATTATTTTCAAAGGCAACAAAATGATACATTTCACAGTAAACGACACCTACTGTGCTCCAAATAGGCCATAAGCTCAATGTTAAGATAGAAAGATGTTGACTTTCTCATAAAATAATTTTTTGTTCGTGCTCTGCCACTCAGCCTTGTCAGGGAATAACACCTTAGCCTATAAAATCTTTGTAGCTCTGGACAAAAAAAGAGTGGAGAAATGCAAATAAAATAGTTGCCAATTCTGGGTAAAATATCTCAGTCCCTAATGCATCTCACATATTTCATATTTTAAATTCAAATTTGAAAATTCAGCCATAATTTCCTAAAAATAAAAGCCTGGATTCTGAAGGAAGTACTGAAGGCTGTAGTTTGAAAAATATTTTCCCTAACTCACTATGCTAATATTGTATTTCTGCAGGCTGAATTCAAATGGACTTAATTGTAGCACGCTGCAAGAATATGAAAGGCACATTAAACACGCACAACACCAGCCTAATTACAAAATTATTAAAAGCAGAAAAGCCCAGAATGAGCTTGATTACAATTATCTAATTTCACACACTAATTAGGAGCAAAAAGTAGAACGAATCCCCCTGACTCTTTGGGGGGAAAAGACAAACTGAAATATTATTTGTTTATTTTTAAAAATCCAAATATGCCCAATTCTGGCCATGGAATAGGCATGAATCCCCCACTAAGGCTTAGGTTAAAACTTGTATATTTGTAAAATCCTCAAAGAAGACTATTATTATTATATTATAGATAAATCTTCTACATTATTAGTTATGGGAGTTGGGATTCTAATAATAGAAAAATGAATTTATTAACTCTACGTATTATTATAGAAGAAGATCAGATGTTGGAGGCTCCTTGATTACAAAGCCTAAAAAACTAAAGGTTATTTCAAATATTGAGCTCATTTTGAAGATTATACACCATTTTAAACACTTGACACTAACAAAGCCGATAAGCAGAACAGGAAATAAAATAGTAGTTGATCTTCAGAGAAAGCATAATGGCTACAAATTGCTTTAAAACCCCTGACATGCCCCTTATTAATTAATTCTTTTTTTAAAATCCATAAACCAAATGTTTACATCCATCTTCCGTGAAAGAGCCACTTTTGCTGTTGTTCCATTAAAACCATTTAAGGTTCATTTCAGGTATTTTCAACAGAAAAGCAGAACACTTTACACTAACGCAGTGGCACAACGACCCAAGGAAAAAAAGCAACTTTTGTCATTTTTCTGATTTTTTTTTTTTCAGCTGATGAGAACATTTTTGGAGCGCTTGCCCTTCAGTGCATTTTAATGGCCGTGACACCAGAGCTGTAATTGCTCGCTCGCACTAGTCCCAGCCTTTATCTTGTTTTAATGTCAGGCTGAACAATACGCTGTGATTATGCAGACAGCGCGACCTCATTCTAAAATTATACCCTGCGACAGAGAGGTTAAGAAGATTTAAAAGAAATGTAACTGATCTTAATTGCTAGTAGTCCAAAGTTTTCCTGAGACTAAATAAAGCTTTCAGACACATATCACGTACTGAAGCGAAAAAGAAAAAGACAGTAATTTAAGTCATCAGTTATGTAAGGCTTAAGAAAAGTCAGAGCTCTTGTTCAACACTTATCTTCCATTTTTCCTTCACAGATTTTTCATGTCTGATATTCAGCCTGGGGTTTTTTTGGTGCTCGTGTGAAAAAGATGCAGATTAAAACAAAGTTCCCATGCTCATAGTTTTTTAATGATAAACAGGTTTCTAAATCCCACGGGAAGAGACTGGCAGCTGGACTCTCCAATCCCAGTTAGAGTTTCCAGCTCAGAACTTCACAGTGGCTGGAAAGCTGCCTGGTGGAAAAGGACCTGGGGGTGTTGGTCAACAGGCAGCTGAAGATGAGCCAGCACATGCCCAGGTGGCCAAGAAGGCCACCAGCATCCTGGCTTGGATCAGCACTAGTGTGGCCAGTAGGACTAGGGCAGGGATCGTCTCCCTGGACTCAGCACTGGTGAGGCTGCCCCTCAAATCCTGGGGTCAGCTTTGGGCCCCTCACTCCAAGAAGGACCTTGAGGGGCTGAAGCGTGGCCAGAGAAGGGCAACAAAGATGGGGAAGGGTCTAGAGCACAAATGTGGTGAGGAGCAGCTGAGGGAGCTGGGGGTGTTGAGCCTGGAGAAAAGGAGGCTCAGGGGAGACCTTCTCGCTCTCTACAGCTCTCTGAAAGGAAGTTGGAGCCAGGTGGGTTTGGTCTCTTCTCCCAAGGAATAAGCAACAGGACAAGAGGAACAGCCTCAAGTTGCACCAGGGGAGGTTTAGGTTGGACATGAGGAACAATTTCTTCCTCAAAAAGGGTTGTCAAGGCCTGAAAGAGGCTGCCCAGGGCAGTGGTGGAGTCCCCATCCCTGGAGGGGCTTCAAAGTCTTGGAGATGTGCTGCTACGGGATACGGCTTAGCAGTGACCTGGCAGTGCTGGCTTAACGGCTGGACTCGATGATCTTAAAGGTCTCTTCCAACCAGAATGATCTGATGATTCCATGACCCAAAACTCCAAGAAAAAACCATCTGTCCTGCAGAGCAGAGCCAGAGCCTCAAAGATCAGAGGTTCAGTGGGCTCAGTCCTGCTCCCCACGTCCTGGGTGTCAGGGGACTGCCCTCCTAACACAGGCAAACACCCTGAAACCTGGGAAGTCAGGATGGGACTCGAACATCTGCCAAGTCTGTAAACACTCATACTTTTTGCACTCAGTTCCAACCTGTGTAGAGAGCTCACCCATTAAACCTCTTACCATTGACATATTTGCGCTTGAGGAGATGGGCACATGGCTTGCCACACTCATTCACGACAGCTGGCTACAACCGGGAAAAACAATCAAATAAAGAAGAAATCGAAAAGATGCCAACCACACATCCAGTATTACCTTCTCCCTCCAGTTATCTTCATTCCGCATCTTCTGTCTTAATGTCTCCTGCAGCTGCTCTGTTCTGTTCTGATGAGAAATCAGCATTAACTCCCTAGAAACCACAAAAACTCGTATGTAAATACGTGCTCTGCCCAGATTGGTGGTATGCCATTTTCTCACAGCGAAGCCCTTTGTGGCAAAGGCTCGTCTTTTCCTCTGTTTAATATTCTGTGCGATGAGCCCCAGAACCCTGCCTGGAGCCCCGAGGCACAGCGCTAATCACTACTTAGCATTTGCATAACGCCATCGCATGCTTTATGAATTTTATGTTTTAAGGAAAATATGATAGTTGAGCTTTCTTCCACACGCACCTATTTAAACCTCAAATATTTTCAGTGTTTCTCAAGCCACATTTTGCAGAACGCTGAAAAGCTGTTATGTTCAAAACAGAAGCTTGTATGTAATGAACTTGGAATATTGCTATCACTAATTAAAAAACTGTACTAGGTCTGGAATTATAACCACCGAGTGCTTTCCATTGTTGGGAGTTCCTGTTTGTTATGTGAGGCTTGTAGAGCAGAAGCCCTGGAGAGTTTAAATTCTTGCAACTTAGATTATTAGCAATGTACCAACTGGAACAACTCACGTGTCTGGGGTTTAAAGAGAATCATAGAAATATTCTTCAATTACCATGTAATCGCTTTTTATGCAGGTACTGAAGTACAGGGAATATTCAAAGCCTTTAAATATGAAAATAACTTAATGCCTCTTGGTGTATATCGCTCAGAAAATGGTTTCATTCTCCAAAGCCTCTTATCTGAATGCATTTTCATTCGTACACAAATCAAACTAATAAGGTTATGCCTTAAGTAGGGGACACCACTGCCCATAAAAGACAAGTTAATTTATCAGTAACTGGAAATTTATTAGCGGCACACTTAAACAAGCCTGTGATCGTTAGGAATAATCCTGGATCTGTAGATTACACTCAAAGGGATTTTTCCAAGCGTGGACTTAGGTTGGGAAGTGCAGAAGTCTGACACAAAGGCACTCCAACCAGACACCACTCCAAGAAAGACAGCCCTCAGCAGCTCAGGGCTTCATTTTCTGCATCTAAAAAATGATTACAGGGAAACCAGCAGTTTCGCTGGTGTCCGCTAACCTTCAAAGCAAGACTAGACTGGTGGGAAGCTGTCCACACGCTTCACCAGACACGAGACCATATCCAATCACTTGGCACTTTGTAGTATTTACAGCATTGCTATGGTTTGCAAGCTGCTCATAACGCAAGTTACGGGAATTTAAACTCTCTGGGGCTCTTGCTCTACAAGCATCACATAACAAATAGCAGCTCTAACAACTGCAAGAAATGAGTGTTTTCATTAGGCTTTGGAATGCAAAGCAAGGACTTTTTTCTCCCCCCTTTCTTTTTTTCCTATAGGCTTTTTTCTTTTTCATTCAAGTTTTGTCTATACTGTAAGAATTTTTTTAAAATCCATCCAGTGAATTCCAAACTTTAGGGATATGAGCTCTTAGAGGTCATATCTTTTATGACAGGGTTTTTGGAGTTTGGCCCTAAAAGCAGGAGATGAGAGCGGGCAGTGGCAGGACAGGACTGTCCCAAGCACACGGGCAAGGCAGAGCCTGCAGGACACCGAGCTGGGACCAGCAGGTCTCTCCCAGTCTGCACAGTGCCAAAGCCACACTCCTCGTTCTGCTGAGCCCATGGTGCCTCCGCTGCAATTACCTTTCTTGTTTCAACACCTCCACCTCTTCCTCTGTCTGTCTAAGAAGGGCTTTAAGCGCTTCCAGCTCACTTTCTGATCGACCGGTTCTTCTTTTCAGATCTTCCTCTTTCCTGTCTTTCTCAGCCACCTCTTCCTGTAAATGTTTGCAGACTTGTTGGCAAATTTGAAGAGATTCCTCCTTCTCCTTGAGCTCTTTCATAAGTCTACAGATGAGATCAGAAAGTACAGTAGTTACTATATTCTTGCTTACAGACAGAAACTAAATAGAACTAATTTGTACCTAGAAAATAAAGTCTTAGACAAACGCCCTATGTATTCTTTATGAAGTTAAATCTAGTGACTTGAACAGAAAAGTATTGTATAAATACACACAAAATGATTGCAAGAAAAACTGCATTAAAATAATAAAATAGAAAACACTTGTACCTAGAAAATAAAATTAGCCAAAAACCTATGTATTCTCTATAGTTAAATCTAGTGACTTGAACACAAAAATATTGTCTAGATATACACAAAATGATTGTATAAAAACTGCATTAATAAAAATTTTGCTCTTACTGCTCCGAAATGTATGTTATGAAAGAGGATTTCAGCAGTTACCTGGACTCAGAAATTCCATTTTCATATTTCATTTTTTTCAGTTCATTTTGACAGACATCAAGTTCTGTTGATTTCACCCTAAGAAAGCATTAAAAAAAACCCGCGTATTGTCCAAAGAAACAACAGCCTTGACTCATGCAGCAACCTGAACATCATTAATTGCTGTGTTACCTAACTTGCATTTTCTATTTCAGTTAAAAGGCAAACACCAAACAAAAAGTCCTTTCAGTTCTAGTTAACATTTCAAAATAATTGGAAGTTACACTTCCAGCGTAATCTCAGCCTAGCCCAGGATCACAACAAGTTTAATGTTGCAACACTGATGAAAGGTTCAAGTAAGATACGAATAAAAAAGAACAAATAACAATTTAGTAGGTAGGAAGGCTGGAAACTTTGCAGGTTCCTTGTCATTATGTCATCATTTTACCAATTAATAACCATGGTTAGGCTTCGTATTTACATTTAAACAAACACAGAATACGTTATTTTATTAAATTGTACCCACATTACATTGAGATTTTAATATTACATTTGGAAACCCTTCACTGTGCCCACGAAATCTTTTTCATACTCAAAACTTGTATTATCATTAACATACTTTGTTGCTAAGCATTCTAAATATTTGCAACTTCGTTATGATCAGACCCTCTGAATATAGGAACTGAAACCAGAAAGTAAACACCATAAAAGAATGAATCCTTGTTTAAATTTCAGGAAAACACACAAAAAGACTGACGATAGCTGGTCTCAAGACTGGCAGTACTAGTTCATTACTCTTCAGCTTAACAGTTGAAAGACTACATTTTATTTTCAGTAGTGAGTTATAAAGTGTTATAAAGTGAATTATAGAGTGCTGTTGTTCCTGAATGATTTTCTATGGCATGTGCAAGCAACGAGGATTTGAAACCCAGGAGAGCATTCAGATCCTGGATCCTGCAGCTTTCAGATAAAGGACACAGGTCCCACTGAGCACTGCTGCATCGGGATGGGACCTGGGAGGTCACTTGGCACAATTCCGAGTGCCCAACATGGCTCCTGCAGCCCTGGGGCGTGGGGAATGTGGTGATTCCACCACACAGCCCTTGCTTGGCCATCAAAATATCAACCCAGGAGACAGGGTGTAATAGCACAACAACGTTTAAGAAGAGAAGCATGTTTTTTTCTTATTTCCTCAGGTTTTGACAGACTCGTTTCTGCTCTCCCTCCAATTCGTGGGCACCAGCTGGAAGAGGGACAGAGCAGAGCAGCTTTTGGGTGGGCTGGAAATGGGGCAAGCCCCTCTGAACGCTCTCTTTCCAGTCATCGTGCTTCGGTTAGCTCCAACACACATTTGATGACATTCTGGTTTGGCTCTATTAATTTAGGCCTTGCATACTCTTACTTCAAACCATAGGGACAAGATAGTACAACTATAAACCACAATAGCATGTTGGTGCACGGGGAAAAGTCACAGCTCATCTATGTTTGGGGGGCAAATAAAAAAAATTAATTATAGTCACTGATTCAACACTAAAGTTTTAGTTTTATTGCACCTTTCCCACCACCCCAAACCTCCAGTGTAAAATACTGTTTTCCATGTCGGTTTTTGGTCCAGAAGTTCTGTGGCTTTCACAAGATGTATCCTACACTTGGGTGGGAAATCAAGTGTGGGACTGAGCTGCCTGGACCTGCCTCTTTGCTGTACCATTAAACCCAGCTGGAGGAAGAAACTCTAGCTTCCATGGCCAGACCTGCTCAGTCAGGGGGTTAGAAACACAGACCATTTCATAGGATCAAGCATTTTCCCTGTTGGTCTTAAATTTCTCAAATAAAAAAGGTCTGTTGCAGCTTTTTGTGCAGTGGCAAAACAACCCAGCAAAGGGAACTCTTACATTAACAGCTTTTTGTAGTGGTCCATCTCGGCTGTTACTTTCTGCAGCTTCAGTCCAACCGTCTCCACTTGATTTGTTAAATCTGAAACAAAAAGACAAACATGGGTTTCAGGCCTGTATTTATATGAAAATAATTCACTTATATACATACTGTGTTTTATTTGCATCTCAGCTGTGTAGCTCCCAGCTTCCACCTCAAACAGGCAAAGCAGCACATCATGGCACTGCCTCTGAGCAATGCAGAATGGCCATCGACAAAATCATTTGTAATATTTGAATTGATTTCTCACTGCTTACAAACCAAATAAGCCAGCTGGTTATATTTTCTTAAGAATAACAAATTAATCTTATTGAGAAGGCTGGAATGCTGCTGCTCCACTGTACGGTTCGGTTCAGAACAGCCTTCCCATTTCTATTCCTGTGCTAGCAAGGACTGGTTTTAGAGCATGAAGCTGGTTTTGGTTTGCTTGGGCTTTTTTTTATCATAGAATGCATTGGGTTGGAAGGTCATCTAGTCCAACCCCCCTGCAGTGAGCACAGACATCTCTAACTAGACCAGGTTGCTCAGAGCCCCATCAAGCCCGGCCTCGAACATCTCCAGGGATGGGGCCTCCACCACCCCTCTGGGTGACCTGTATCCTACTAGAAAACATCAAATTCATCTAAATGTAAATATGAACTGCTCTAAATCACACGGTTTGTACACAACGCTGAGAGTAAAAGCATCCAGGAAGACGGGCCTGAAAATAACCTGCTAATGCTACTTGACATAAAACATAGACACTGACCTAATGGTGCTCTGCGTTTTGTCTCGGGCTCTCTTAGCAAAAATCTGGTAGTCACATGTATTTGACCATTTTGTATCAAAGAGCACAATAATTCAAACTTTACAACCTTCTTAAACAGTTACATGTCAAAGAAATCTCATCTAGTTTTGTGTGGCACAGTTTTACCCTTTTTTTTTAAAATCCTAAGCGTAGTCAACATTTCATGACTTGAAGCCCTACAAACTGATGGAACAGCACGTACCTTAATCTGATCCTCATCTTAACGAAGGTATCTAAACATGCTCATAAGCAAGGAGAGCTGCCTATGATTTTCTCTCAAAATGCAACAGCAAATTAAACGAGCTGAGTTCCTCTCTGAAGCTGAACAGCTACTAAGAGAGTCCAACGTCCCCCTCTTCAAAGCTCTCTGATATGTATCCTCCAAGAACTGTGATTATTGTTCTTGAATCTGTAATTTCTGGATTCACTGAATTTCTAAATTCAGAATTCACTGAATTTTTGTAATTTTTCCTACATGCCTATTTCAGTCTTTTCCAGGAATGACCATGACGATGGATAATCCCAGGGTGGGATTTCCTGCCAGCGATGCCCCATGTCACACCTTATCTTGCTAAATCCCACTACATGAAATATTCCTGTATTTTAAGTAAGGGGAGAAGGAAAGCTCTTCTTTATCTCAGACTAAGTCAAAAATTTTCAGACACTAAAATACCAAGGCAGTTCTACAATCATTTCTGCAATCGTTTGTAGACATCTAATGGTTTCCCACGGAAGCAGCGTCCACTCTTATATACATTGGTCAGAGTCTACGTGATTAAATGAGCCAACAGAAGAGTGTAAGTAGGTATTTGAGAAAAAAGACTGAAAGGAGGTGGCCTGAAGCTCTTCCACAGAACCACTGCCAACAGTGCCCAAAGTCTGATGGTAGTGCATGACCACAACAAATGGTGAGGGCAGTTTAACTGCTTGTCAAAACCACTGGGAACCTTCCAGCACGCTCCCACTGCTCCAGTTTTGTGCCTAGAAAGCCAACCATGTTTTCCCTCAGTTCCCTGGGAAGGAGCCACCGAGCGTCCACGCTTGCTGCTGAAGAGAGCCCACAGAGATAAATCACTGACAGCTTACGACTATTTAAAAACCGTGTTTATGTGACAGTCTTCTTGCCAAAAGTTCCTCTCAGCTCTTTTAAAGCCCTTCCTGACCAACTCCCACCGTAATCAAAGCCATGCAGTCACTACGTTATCTGAGTCCTGTTATCTGCCTCAAAACACCACACAACAGACACCAGACCAAGCTGCGACGTTTGCTGCACCTTCACCTTCTCTATGAATGGGAAGTCGCGGCCAAGTAAACAGAGGACAGATTAGACCACCAGCAGCTACTTTCGTTTACTTTAGTTTCTTCAACAGGGCATTCTTCAGCGATGTTTTGTTCTGTACCTTCCTCCAAAGCTAAATAATTCCACTTTAATTTCCTGTCATTCATCCCGACATTGCCTTGTGAAGTGAAAGGCTCCAAATGCCTCCAGAAAAAGGAGAAACTTCAGCTTCGCACACCAGGCAGATGTTGGACGGGACATGTGGGAACAATCTAACGCTGACAACAGCAAGTTCTCCTCCAATGTGACTGCTGTAGATCAACACCACAAAAAGGAGAGAGCCCTTTGCCTTTCTTTGCATGGGGACGGCTGCTACAGAGAAGTTTCCTACAAACATCTCTTTTTAGCAATTATTTTTTTAAAGGATCGTCTCTGGCAATTATTAATAACTGTGGTCTTCTCTTCTGAGATGTGAGAGTGTGGACACAAGTTCTGGAATAAACGCAAAGAAGAGGGATAATGCTTATTTTGGTTCTAGAACTTTGGGTGGTCTCTTTCAGCTCTGTTTCTTCTTTTCCTCAGTTTGTTTTGAGAAGTTTTCATAATGACGGAGCATTGGACAGGAGTTTTTCATGAGGGAGTAGATGGATTCAATAATACGGCTGGTTTTGGCAAGTCTTCTCTAGAGAGAGTTCCCACCAAAGTCAATGGGAGCTGGTGAGCAGAAAGTCTGAGGGATCAGACCCACGCCCACAGAGACTAAATAATACAGATTTCAATCGAGTTTGAAAAACGTAATAAAAATGAGGAAACT
The DNA here is from genome assembly GCA_013400335.1 of Eurystomus gularis. Classification (NCBI taxonomy): domain Eukaryota; kingdom Metazoa; phylum Chordata; class Aves; order Coraciiformes; family Coraciidae; genus Eurystomus; species Eurystomus gularis. The sequence goes on from VZZY01005983.1 coordinate 257,122, forward strand.
GATAAGGAGAATGGTAATACAAATGGAAATTTATGCGGAAAACGTGCTGAATAAAGAAAAATATATTCAAATGTTTATGTAAAAATGTTCCCCGGTAATGAAAATAAAGCTTATTGCAAAATATGCAAAAGCAACAAAAAGCATTCATGTGTTGTAACACCGATACTCACTTTAAAGCTTTAAGTACCACATTTGAAAGAATCTTCAGTTCAAATCCATCTCAGTATCATTCACGTTGAATTGTACTTATCTTGGTGATTCACACTGGATCTTACCATACTCAAAAGAGTTGACAGAAACCTTTCAGGCAGCACACGCGACCAGCCCTGTCTTCAAACAGGGAGAAAAGGGGGATGAGGACAGAGGCTGCCTCTCCTACACCTCTGAGCTTTAGCAGAATCACATTCTCCACGAAGTGAGACTCTCTTGTGATAAGGACAAAGCACAGATCATGCACAAAGACGTGAAGAACCAAAGGAAAAGAATCAACATTGGTGACACTTTCCTCTGGTTTGGATGAATGCCCACACATGCAGCCCATAGTGTCTGCAAAACAACATCGAGCAGGGAATCTGCCCAGTAATGGGTTTCAGGACTTTAACCACCCAGTTTGCATCCTCTCCAGCTGCCCGGCCAACGGCACGGTGCTGAACAAAGGCTCCGGTTCCTGCTTTGTAAATAACAACTGGTAAAGTTTTCAGTGAAAAAAAAACCAACCTTTTTCACTGTGAACTATATCCACACTGGGTAAGCAGCCACTCTGGAAGCCATCAGCTTTGCAGCTAATTCATAACAGATCCACAGTGATATCACTTTGGAAGCATGTGTGATAGAATGGCATAATTTTCTACTTTTCCGGAAAAGCCTACCAAAAAAATCCAAGATACTTCCTTACAACTTTGGTCTCATCTAAATAAAAGCTCAGTGTTTTATACACATGTGAGAACCACAGATCAGTTTGGGCTGGAAGGAACCTTTCAAGGTTATCTTGTCCAACCCCTCTGCATGAGCAGGGACATCTGCAACTAGAGCAGGTTGCTCAGAGCCCCGGCCAACCTCCCCTGCAATGGTTCCAGGGATGGGGCAGCGACCACCTCTCTGGGCAACCTGGGCCAGGCTCTCACCACCCTCAGTGTCAAAAATTTCTTCCTTGGATCTAATCTGAATCTACCAGGTGTTAAGACTTTCTAGAAAGGTTAATATTCACAGCTCAGATAGATACTGCCACTGAAGGCATGCAGATCCCCATCATTATTGGAGACCTTCTGGCCTTAGCAGCACCAGCTCAACTACTGGAGGACAGAAACTCACCAGCACAGTTCTATTTAGGTCAATGCCAGTCAGGGTACAAATCTGTTCTGTGTCACTAAGTCCCTGCTCCAAAGTGACTATGCCTACCTAAGCATAAATGCATGTCTACAAAGTTCATTTGCTTCCAATTTCAGAAATTGAGTCCATTTCTCACTACCTGGCTGGGGCCTGCAAACAACTGCATTGGCTGCTCCGAGCCACAACGCTGCTCTACAGCACATAAAAAAAGCCCAGGGAGAAAGCGGTTTCACTTTCCCTTTATTTAAGCCTGGTTTGGGGAACAAACCTAGCAGGTAGTTTGGTTTAAAGAAAACAAGCTCTGACTCATCGTACCGGTCACCGATGAGAAAGAGGTGCTGGGGCAGCCCCGTTCCTGCTCTTGCCGAGAAGCAGAGGCTGCGTAGGCTCCACGGGCTGCCCTCTGGTCCTGCTGACTAGAAACGTCCAGTCTCGATGTGCCAGCAGTAGACAATTTACTTGCAGAAGAATCACAGATTAATATTTCTTTTTATTTTATGAAGCTTTATGAAATTCTTACCATGATTCAGCCGGGTACAGCTTCACAGAGAGGATGGATATTAGGAAAAATGTCTTCCCTGAAAGGGCTGTCAAGCCCCAGACCAGGTTGCCCAGGGCAGTGGTGGAGTCCCCGTCCCTTGAGGCATTTCAAAGCCGTGGAGATGTGGTGCTGAGGGACATGGGTTAGTGGTGCCCTGGCAGTTTCAGGAAAGTACTGGAATAGCTCAAACCTGGAAGACGGTCAGGAGAATGAAATGGAGAAAGTGCGCAGATCCCCAGGCAAGCCAGACTGGAGCTCAGCTCTCCTGTTGCTACATTTTTCTGGTATTCTGAGAAACAAGAGGTTGTAGGTATTCTTTAAAATTCCTCAATAACTACTCCCTGTAGAGAGCAACCTACAAGGTTGCTCAACCCTGAATACTGGCTGAGGAGCTATGTCAAAAGGGGTAAAAGTATTTATTTTTTTCTCAGAACTTTAATGCTAGACCAAATTCAGATGTACAATTAACATAGATACTTCTAAGTGCATTTATTTAAAAAACATAGCATAGAAGCTGTGAGAAATATGAAATACATACATTAAAAACTACTCTGTCAGAGTAGCAATAATTTGCCCCACTCTATGTTTCTAAGGAGACCAAAGAAGTCAACTAAATACTCAAAGTCCCTTATTTTTATTTATAATATTTCATGTACCATGTTCTCTAAGATAATTTTTTTTTTTGTATACTCAAGAAAGTTCTTTTTCCTTGTGACTCACAAGCACAAGCCTGTCTGGAAGGAGCCCAGGGACAGACTCCATCCGTACAGATTTACATCCTTTCTGGAGTCCTGAGCAGTGCCACCAGGAAGTCACTAAATCACTAAAAGCTGCCAGGAACAAGGAGGATGTGTCAGAAAAAGGAGCGCCTGTTTCTTATCTCCCCCCAGCACATGTTGCTGACCACCGCCAGGACTGGGCTTTCTGGACCTCTGCTCTTTAGTTCTTTTGTGTTTGTCTATAAAAAAAAGCACAGAGAAAGCAAGACAAGGGACCAGGTTCTAAATAAATGGTACAAATCTAGAACACCCTCGGTGCCTCAAGAGAAGACAGCAGCAACTGTACATGCCATAAAACATGATGGCAAACTTTTCCAAGATCTTATGAAGCGCTTAATTAGGGAAACAAGGCTATCATAGCAAGCCCCACTCCCCTCTCTCCCCCTACACCCCCATGCCATGATCCAAGCACTTGCTGCAGAGGGATGCTTATGTGGCATCTGCTCAGCCACGGCCAGGGTTCACACTCCAGCATCAAAGGATTTGGGCCTTCAGCCTGAATTTTGTGCATATGTCCCTACCTTTTTGAACCCAAGCTAACTGGGATCTGTCGGAGTTGTTCCTACAGACCTGCTTCTCCTATGGACTAAAAGCAATTTGAAATACCGGCACTTACCTATGGGCTGAGAAAGCTGAAGGTAGGAACACAGAGCTTCTGGCCTTAATTTTCCTTGGAGATAGATTTTTCTTTTTTCCCCCCTTAGCGTTTAGGCCAAGCAGATGAAACAAAGGAAATATATTTATTATATTTTAACACAGATTGCCGCTTTTCCTCAAGGAGCAAAGCGGGGCTCTCCTGTAACTAAATCGAACTCAAACCCAGCGTCATCCCAACACCTAGCTGAAGGCAACCAGGACACTGTTCTTTCCATCGTATTCATCCGTTTCCTCTTCCACTTTTAGAGACTGCTGAAAAGCGCTAATGAGCCATTGCTTCGCCTAACCCATTTGTCACATTCTGTTCAAACACCAACGCTACATTTCCCAGCTCTCACCCTTCAAATTCTTAGTACCACAGCTGGAATTAATAATAATAAAAAAAATTTCAACAGTACTTGTAGCATGAATAGTGGATATTTGAACTGCAGCCTACCTAAAACTACAGGAAACTATTCTCTCTTTGGATTTTTCAAAGCTCTTCAAAGCGGTTTTTAAAGCGTCATTAAAGACCCTTCACGTAGATGAAAATACTGCTCCTTCTTCTCATGAAGAGTGCGAACATTCCCCACTCCAACTCCCCAGCTACTCCTACAGCTGCCTGCATTTTCCAATCATCTCTCATTAGTCTTATTATGTCAGCAGACCACTGCTAAGTTTATATTTAGTAAGTTAAGTAGCCGATGAAGCTGTAGCATCAAAAGATTTAAAAGACAAATTTCATGTGCATAGCCAGCAATTTAAGCCCATAGAGAGATAAACCTGGAACTATAAATGGGCTAAAGAAAAACTGCAATGATTTTGTGAAGAAGAATTATTCTGTGATTAAGCAGAGGAAAGGATTTGGCTGGTAATAAAAAAGAAAGCACAGATATCAGCTCCTCATTTTTAGGAGCTATTGCAGCTCTTCTGCTGCTCCCCACCCTAAGAATACAGCAAAAGACACTATCACAAGGCATTATTGATTTTACTACTTTTTTTTTTGGTGAGTCTGATTAGACAATTATTCACCAGACCTTATCCTGCGCTGAGTGTTTTTCAAGACCTGTCATCTGTAGCTAACTGGATGATGCATTGTGAGCCTGAAAAGTGGAATGAAACCAGCAATCAAACTCACCTCCTTGGCAGGATGTAATTCCCAGAGACAATTTTCGGAAAGTCACGAGAAGCGCAAGAACGAAGAAACAACACTAGAAACGAATACTTAGTTTCAGCTCTCGCGGATGACTGCTGTTGTATGACATGCTCAATAATTCACAATCCTGTGATAAACACACGACACAACAATCTTCAAAAGGTTGGCTGCAGAAAGGAGAATCCTTTTGAAACGTGTAAATCGTGACTCCTGGCAGGTTGCTTTTTTTCTAGAGCATTGAACTTTTTCAGCACCAAAGAGGGATGTTGGCTTCAAAGTAGGTTGTGAGGGGGAAGAAAAGCAGACTGGAAAACCAAACCCCCCAAACCATGGACACTCCAGATCCGGCCGATTTCCTACAAACTGACTTTATACGGTTCAAATCCACTAATTGGAACTGATTGTCACTACGATCAAGTGAGGCAATAAAAAAAAGTGTTGTTCGTTCCCACTATTTTAATACAATGGCAGACTCACATGTGATGCTTGTTTCATGAAGAAAATCACGCTTTATATATCAAAGAGAACATTTTTATCATCAGTGCTTTATTACCCCAGTCCAGCAACAGGCTCTTTATAGACAGATCTCTCCAAATGCACAGGAATTTCTGTTTTACTGATTTTATTCAGGAAGGGCAGAAAAAAACCACCTGAGCCAGCAGTTCTTCTGCCCTGAAACCCCTTGTGCATCTTCACATAGAACATTCTTAATGTTCTTAATTAACTTAATAACTTATTTATGAGGAAGTATAATAAAATATACTTAATAACTGATTTATTAGGAAGTAACTGCTAAACTTCTTTTAATTCATTAAAAGAAATTTTAAAACGCTTCCCATAAAACATCCACCTGCTTAGCTGTTATTTTAGCTGTTCAAAAAGATTTCGCAGAGTCCTGCTATTCTATATTCATCCCATGTACGATGTTCTGTTTGCTTTCCCTGCAAAATGTCGGCCGCTTCCAGATACGCAGTTTAAAAAAGAAACCTGATGTGCAAAGTAAGTAAACAGTGAGTCAACCAGCACAGCACGATGAGCAACGGTCACACTGACCCTTCTGCTCGACTGTTACACTGCCGAGATGCCTGAGGATCCACACAGGCACATGAACCACCGAGATAACGTCCAGTGAACCCGTTACAGATGGTTTTTTTTAATCCCTCTTCTCCGAAGCGTATTTAAAAAGGGCAAGTGAGCCGGAGAGATAATGTGGCACTTCACAGACTTCTTGAGGCAAGGAGCAGCTCAGGAGAGTTGGGTAAATTTTCAAATCTGTTTATAAACATGAACAAGCAGCTTCCAAAATATTCCTTTGAAGTGGACAGGAAAAAAAAACCCAAACAAACACCAAAAAAAGACAAAATCATAGCTGGTAGCTCTTGGCTAGATCTCCTATCCATGCTAGCAGTGGAAAAAAATTAAGATGTAAGCATGGATAAAACTTTTTCAGAATATTCTAACATTTTAGAGGCTTCTTTCAGGAGTCATGGAATCGTAGAATGTTTTTGGTTGGAACAGACCTTTAAGATCATTGAGTCCAACTGTTAACCCAGCACTGCCAGGGCACCACTAAACCATGTCCCTCAGCCCCACATCTCCACGGCTTTGAAACCCCTCCAGGGATGGGGACTCCACCACTGCCCTGAGCAGCCTGGCACAGCCCTTCACAACCCTTTTTGAGGAAGAAATTGTTCATCATGTCCAACCTAAACATCCCCTGGTGCAACTTGAGGCTGGTTCCTCTTGTCCGGTTGCTTGTTCCTTGGGAGAAGAGACCAACTTCACCTGGCTCCAACCTCCTTTCGGGGAGTTGTCACGAGCAAGAAGGTCTCCCCTGAGCCTCCTTTCCTCCAGGCTCAACACCCCCAGGTCCCTCAGCTGCTCCTCACAGGACTTTCACTACACCTTTCACTAAGTCTTTACTTTGACATTTCCTATTGAGGTCAGCAAGCTCACTAGACGATATGCAATCTGGTTAATACCAGCTGAAGATGCCAGGACAGGAAGAGTGAGGACAGTTTGCGGTCTCACCGCCATTGACACCTTTGCTCTGCTCCAGGGAAACACTAGACACGCTGGAAAGCACACTCTGTACACTCCCTTCCCTTGATTCACTAGCAACAGAAGAATAGAAACTAAAACTGAAGTGCCTGAGGCCACAGGAGCTCTGCTCAGGACACCCAACGCAACAAACATTGTTCATCTTAAGAGTCATCTGGAACCAGGCCAGAGGGGAAGAAGGAAAAGCTCTTTTGTTTCCCCTTCTGTACCTCCTGTGTTTAACCACACAGTGTTTTGTAGTCATCTTCTCTTGCACAGCCTGAAGCCTGGAGAAGGCTGCACTTCCCTGCTTGCAAGAGAGATGAAGGACACTGACTCTAGCCACCCATTCTTTAGCTCCCAGGGCACCTTCTTCGCAGCCACCACGCAGCACAACTATCTTACCCAAAGCAAGTTATTTCTTTCACCACATCGCTCCAGTTCCCTTCTGTGAACACTATTCCAGAACACAAGAAGGAGCTTCCAGAGAACATCTGGTCCAACCGCTGATAAAGCAGGGTCACCCAGAGCAGGGTGCCCAGTATCATGTCCAGGTGGGTTTGAAATCCCTCCAGAGAAGGAGACTCCACAACCTCTCTGGGCAGCCTGGGCCAGGCTCTGCCTCCCTCACAGCAAACAAGTTTTTCCTTCTGTTCAGATGGAACCTCCTGGGTTCCAGTTTGTGCCCATTGTCCCTTGTCCTTTCACTGGGCACCACTGACGAGAGTCTGGCCCCATCCTTTTGACCCCCACCCTTTAGCTATTGATCAGCATTGATCAGATCCCCTCTCAGGCTTCTCTTCTCCAGCTCAGCAGCCCCAGGGCTCTCAGCCTTTCCTCAGCACAGAGATGCTCCAGTCTCCTCAGCATCTTCGTAGCCTCCACTGGACTCTCTCCAGTAGTTCCCTGACTCTCTTGAACTGGGGAGCCCAGAACTGGACCTAGTACTCCAGAGGTGGCCTCACTGGGGCAGAGTAGAGGGGGAGGAGAACCTCCTTTGACCTGCTGCCCACACTCTTCTTAACAACGCCTTAACTTGTGCCCTCCTGCACTAGTCTCTGTCCCATCCAGGATGTCCACTTTCCCAGCAGCTAGGGCAGTGTGGGGCATGCAGAGGCAACCTCCTTGTTTTCTGTCCTGTTGCCCAGTGCCCCAGATCAAGCTAAGGCTTGGGAAAGTGCTGCCCTGCCCTTGTACTCTGGAGACTTGTAAACCGAAATCACGGAGAACTTAGTCACCACGCTGACAAATAGCTGTTCAACGTTTTCAAAGGCTTGTTAGTCAGTTCAACTTTGTTCTCTGTGTGAAGAACGCTGTGATACCTCCCATCCCAAAGTCCTTTTTCAGAGAACAGAAGGTTCGTGGAGTTTCCAACAAAATTTTGGCAGCGTTACAATTTAGATGTAAAACCCAATAGCTTTTCCAGCCATCCCACCCTTGTTAAAAATACGGCCATTTTAACTGGAATTAACATTTTAAAATCCTTGGTTAGTTAAGTGGCATTCTAAGCCACTGAAAACAGTGATCATCCCCTAGGAAATGCTGAGCAATCCTGGTTTTCTTATAGAGCCACGCTTAAAGAAACTAAGGTGATCCGCAAGCTGGAACAGAGCCCCTAGACCAGGCACTTCTTTGTAAGCTCAGAATTTTTTCAGCACAAAACCCAAAGATGGTCTGGGTGAGCCAGCCTGAACCTGCTCATGATGTCGCACCCCTAGATGTATTACAGCTAGTGCCCTAAGTGACGCACAGCAACGAAAGGCAAGAAATCTGAACCAAAATACAACTAACTGATGCGACCGTCTAATAGAACTTATGCCAACTTAAGGAAGTAAATTCAGATTTTGAGAAGATGAGCCAGAAAGCCATGCAGCGTCACAAAAATGTATATATAACACAGCAAATCATCTCTTAAAAAAGAAATAAAGACTGCAAGCGTCTTTCTCTGATCTAACATAAAGACAGGATCACTGGAACAGGTTGCCCAGAGAGGTGGTGGAGGCCTCATCCCTGGAGATGTTCGAGGCCAGGGTTTATGGGGCTCTGAGCAACCTGGTCTAGTTAGAGAAGTCTGTGCTCACTGCACAGGGGGTTGGACTAAATGACCTCTGAAGGTCCCTTCCAACCCAATGCACTCTAGGATTCTAAGAAGAAGGCAAATCTCCATGGAGGTAAAGGTGGGGAAAAGCAAAAAGGAAAGTGTAATTTTACAATGCACATGAACAAACCACGAACTCCTTGTTTACAAGAACCTCTAAAGTAAAAAGCTTTACAAAAACGGAACTCTAAGGGTGGTCTCCGAAACAGCATAAATGTAAAAATACAAATATCTTATGTAATGATACCAAACCACATATTTCAAAGCTTAAAAGATTGTCTTATTAGGTTCCAGGCCCTCTTAGCTCAAGACAAGACACGTAAGGAAGACAGATTATCTCTAATTGAGCTTGTAGAGTTCCTGCTCCTTCCTTTGAACCATGCCATGTTTGTCAGCGGTGAGGACAGGAAACTGAATTAAACGGACTTTAGACTTTCTACAACGGCAGCGAGTGCCAACATTCCGACTCCCAAGAATGCCTGTGAACTACCGCTGAATTCCGTGAGCTTCACATGCCCACATACAGCCACCTCACCAGAAGAATTTAAACTCAGTGATGTGCAAAATTATCTCAGCGATATTGAACATGGCACCTTATAAAAGCAGTTCTGGAAATTGTACAAAGAACTGTTCCCAAGGAACAGCAACAATCTGCACACCAGCGCTGACAATTTAACTTGTGTCACCCATGAGTTCTTTATTTCATATAAAACCAAAATTAAAAACACTTCTCAACACAAATGAAGTGTCAAAGTACACTTGAGAAGGAGCTATTTTTACACTGAGATTATTTTATTTTGACCGATTTTTCTACCTAAAAAAATAAACGCATGTCAAATTTAATTTCCTCAAGGCAGGCAGGTGGTAGATCCATTCTGAAAATTGCAGAAGCTCAGGTTTTGAGAAAGATAAATAATAAATTATATAACTTCTTACAATTTATCACTACTGGTGGCTATTTATACAAAGATGGAAGATATTCCTAAAAAGAAAGTGGAAATAACGTTTTCTGGTTATACTGAACACAGAAGAAAGCCAAGTGTTAGGACAAAATGAGCATTTGATGTCCACTGCTTCTTCAAAAAACACAACAGTGACTAAAACATCACACCACATAAGCACATAAAGGAGCACAGACCAAAACATTGGTGCCTGGATCCTCAACAGAGTATCTGTGACCATCACCCAAGTGACACGGAGGTCATTGCGATGCACTTGTGGTAGAACATCCAGACTGACATACAAACGAACTTTCAGACAATTTCTTTCCATGGCACAAGACCATGCTGAAGATCAGATGAACTTTCTTTCCATAAATGCTACTCTACGAGCAGAGAAAGGCAAGTTTAACCAACTGCAGTACATCACTGCTGTCAGTTTTATCACGCGATCTGCAGTGCTCATGCTGGTTTTGAGCCAGTCACCTTGAATATCTTCTTTTGAGCAACACCACCTGCTTGAGCAATTTCTAGTACTGTAAGACCTCAATCTCTAGGGTTACTTCAGCATAAGTAAAGACAGTGAGTGTTAAGAAACAAAACCACACAATATTCTAAAGGATAGGATTTCCAAATTTTGGACTGTAGCATTTTTATAACTGCCAAACCTGGCAGTTATACACGTGCACAGATTATGTGGGTAAAACACAAATCTCTTAATGGAGAGGAAACACAGTTGTCTTTTCAAAAGAAATAAATGCATTTTTAACATCTTTTCCCAACACGTTTCAAGTAAAATACGAGCAGTCACGGGTAACCTTATGCTCTTGAGACAAAAAAAGTGATTTAGTTCACCAGAGCAACTAGCAATTCCTCTAGCTTTGTCTTTTCTAGCAACATTACCTTGGACTTACTTGGGATTCTGGCTTTTTTATTCTCAATTTTTACTCAGGCACTTGTCTCAGATAAAGAATACCTATTATATATATGTAATGAACATACAGCATCGAGATTGTTCACTTCTCTTGCTAAAAATCACCACAGCAGATACAATTTATGTACTACCAGGATTTTATTTCATGTCTCCTAAAAAAAAAAGAATCCCTCCTAGCGATTTTACATACGAGCCAAACAAGAAGGTACACATTTTCAAACTGTCCAACTGTGCATTCAAGATTGCCTTGAAAAAGGAAGTATAAATAGAAATGATGCATTTCCTTCCATCTACTCAGAATGAGATCCCGGGGGTAATGACTGACAGCTAAACACTTTTAAGGCAACCCTCTCCCCAAATCTTGCCTGCCAGAGTTCCCTCTGAGCAGAGGACAAAGTGACAAGAGGTAGCTACAATTAGATGATGAGCCTACCAAAAACATGTCATGGGCAGGTTTCTGAGATAACCGAACACTTATAACTCACAAAGACAAAAGACAGAAGTGGATGCTGTGAACGGTCCACAGAAGAATGTTGTCAGAGCAAAATCGAACTGATTTTGCATTCATTTAAAGTTAGTTTTTTGAACAAGTACCACCAAAAGGAAGACATATTAAGTCTAATTCTTATATGGACGCTGTCTCGAAAACGATGTAGTGTTATCTGCTCATTTCTACCATTCAAGCACATCACAGCTGGAGCTTTCCTAACAGTACTGTTACATAGTGACAAAAATAAAGACTGTTCTCAGCAACACACATTGGTAACTCACTGGAAGGTATCTGCAGTCTTCTACTTCGCGGTTTCACAACTGTTATTATCGCTGGTACTGAGGGATCAGCGAAATTCCTTCATCATGACTAGCACTGAGACCTACTGCTTTAAATTTGACGTGACGTACCGTGCAGAACGCAGCGCGGCAATTGCTGTGCAGACTGGACGACTCCAGACAGTGCCCAGAACAGCACAACCTCTATAAGTTCTCAGGGTCTTAAAATGCCTCTGAACTTGCACAATGAATGCAATACTGCTTTAAAGAGAAAAGAAAGTCAAGAGATACTAATATAAATCAGCTTTTGGTAATGAGTTATTGTCTCAACAGAGCTCACAAGGTATTTCAAGTGCTATCACTTCTCTTAGAGTTTTCAAGAGGATTCTCGATACTCTTGAGACACACTATCGAGCAAATCTTTAGAATGCCCCAAGTTTAATGAATCTATGAGAAAAGAGACTGGTTTAGCCTGACCTACTTTTCAGTCCTGTTGCTGAGAGCCAAAAATCCTGCCTGGCCTTCCACTAAAAAAGGAGAGCATTTCCTTTAATTTTAATCTGAGCCTTCTCCCTGATGTTTACATAAGAGTGACAAGTAACAACAGAACGATTACCACTGTCTTCACTGTTTTCCTCCCTTCCTTCATTTTTTCCCCCTACTTAGATGTCCTGTGTCCTCAGCAGGGTTACAGGCTCCTCCAAAAACATTCTGTCCTTCTGACTCTCCATGCCCCACGTTTTATTCGGGCCTGAGCTGGGCTGTTGAGGGTCTTCATAGTAACAACCATAACGTTGGTACTTAAAAAAAAAATAATTTTTTTGTTTGCATTTACTTGGAAGTTTGCTTGATACGTCAAAATTCTCTTACCTAATGTTTCCTTCTGTAGCTCACGGCACCTACTTTGCAGCTCATTCCCTTGCTGAAGTGAAGTTTGAAGCTGTTGAGTTTTCAGCTCAACTGTGTCAGCCACCAGCGTCAGATGCTTTACCTTTTCTTGAAGACATTCATTCTCTCTCTGGGATTTTGCTAATCTTTGATTCAGTTTGGGTATTTCTGAGGAGGAAAAAAAAATTAAAAATAAATTAAAAAATCATATCGACTGCTGTCAAAATTCTTTTCTTCACTAAAAAGTGGGATACCTCATTTACGAGCTCAGGATTTCAGCATTTTGTAACCCCAGCTTGGGTGTGGGCCAGCAGAAGCCACACACATTAGGGACACTTCTGCTGGGAATGCAGAGGGCCAAAAGAAGTGCTTTGTGCAGTATCTCTCTACACAGGTAACTTGTACTTAGCCAAACAATATATTAGTGACACATCATACAAATTTTATTCTAAGCAATAATAAATATTTCCTCCAAGATCTCAAAATCAACTAAACATCTCTACTCCAAATGAAATAACAATAGGTGACAGAAATATTTGAATCCAAGCCTTTTATCTTAAAAAGATACACAAGCCATTTCTGGCAGGCAAAACCAATGGCAGATTCCTTCTGAAATTAATTGGAGGTGATAATCAAGGGCGTGAGCCTCTGCGAAAGCTCCCTTTGAAACGGTTCAGAAGATGTTTGGGCACATGCGTTATATTTTTTTCTCACTCCTTAGGTGACTACTGCTGTTAAGTAATCACAAAGTGTCTCTTCAGTACATAAAAGACAGGCTTGGTCACCATTTCTCATCAGCTCTTCAACATGGAAGAGCAGCAATCCCAAGGAAGTTCCCTGGGTATTTTTTACTGCCAGGTAAATAAGTAAATAGTGGGTGGGGTACAGTGGGTCTCCTGCGTCTTCCTCATTTTTCCCGAATTCAGTTATCCTTGATGAGCGCACTTGAACATTTCCAAAAGTAGCTGCAATTCTTCTCCATGCCTTCTCCAACTAAAGCCCTAAATGTTCACTTGTCCAAAGAATTTGTATCGCTTTTATTTCTATTAATAATGACAACGTTCAGGTTAGATGAAGCCTAATTCTGCCATCAAGTCAGCTATTCCCTATGTTTTACCTGCTTCCCATGTGCAAATTTCAAATTCTTTCTGTGGTGCAAATGTTTCCATTATCTACAATCCTTCCCAGCCACACTTAAATCAATTTGTTGTTAGAGACTAAATGATGTAAACACTGAAATGACATTCTTGTACTTCTTTCTACTTGCAATTAATTAAACAAGGCTAAATAATGCACTTACAAAGGGCTTTTATAAGCTGTTTTCAAACTAACCAAGCAAACTGGTCTAGGCATAGAGTAGCACCTCATGTAACTTTATTCTTCTCAAAACCTGAATGGAAAACAAGTTCTGAAAATCTTGTTGCACAACCAGTAAAATAAACAAAAAAATTACTATATATTCATATGTCACCATATGTTAATAATGAACAACTCATAAAACAGAACATAAAAGCTTTTGAATGGCACTCACAGGCCAGAAAAAAAAAGTAATTACGTGTGAGTAAATTGTTTTGATTCAGAAAGCTAGGTTTAAGGAGGGGTGTAATATTCACAGTGTGGCACTACTCTCAGTGGGATGTATTTATTGAAGGCAGTCAGGAATGTGGAGCATGCATCATGGTATGAATAATCATTAAAAGAACATGAAAAGCTACACTATTTCCATACAGATATTCTGTATTTTTGCAGCATTACAACAGATAAAGCAAGGGATACTCCAGAAAAGAAGCCTTAAAATGTTATGAGTCTCTTTGAAGCCGAAGATGTCTGCAGAAACTCATGCTCCTGTTCCCTTTATTAGCTGGAAGTAGGCAGCGAATGAGCACAGGAAGAGAGGAAACCTCAGGGACACACAATACTCAGCCTAATTAGGAGATGAAGTCATGAATCAAAATGCGTGATACTGACACTGACATTTAAATTAATTGTTCTTACAGAAACGGAATACTAAAGAGCGATTTTCTGGTCACGCTCATCCTCAGCGGGCAGGAGCCCTCCCTCCCGAGCTGAGGATGCTCTGCTGGGACCTGGGCGCTGCCTCGGTGCAATGCTGCCTACTCGCTCCTGCAGAACAGCTGCCCCACTGATTTCTCCCCAGTCCAAACAAAGCCATCATTGAAAACATTAAAAATCTCTTCTGATTTCACAGGAAGCACAGGCTACTGGGGAGCTATCACTTAAAACAAAGCTGTGTATTTTCTGAGGTACTCCACGCAGGCAGTTTGTGCTTAAGCTGGGAATTTACACCGGAGTTCACGTGGTTTCACCCGCAGAATGATTTGGGAGATGCCCGTCGCCCACCAAGCCCTGATATTCCTTCTCACAAGGACAAAAAGCGCGACATGAGCTCACCTACTTCTTGCCTACTTTATAACCCTGATAAAACTGACCTCCAGAGCAAACAGCAGCTCATCAGTGCACGAACACAGAGCCCACTGAAACACTACAAGGAATATATATATGAAAAAAAAAATAAAATATAGGAAAATCCTGCCCAAAGTTGCAAAAGTCGGCACAGGGCCCGTTCGGATGCTCTGGATGCTAGCCTGTCGTTACACTGCTGCACGCTTTTTTCAGCAAAGCTAATCTCTTAACCGAGGCAGAGCAAAAATGGTATTCAAGGATAAATCTGAGCTTTCAAGTCTGACCGCCAGCCTGAGGGCTGGGCACGACCTTCACGAACAAGCCATCGGTTGTGACTTGCTCCCAGCTTCTCCCTTCCTGAAGGCTCCCCTTGTTTGAGCAGGAAGCAGGCTGTGGGCCAAGTGAATTATTCTCAGCCCACGGGCTGCTCCATGCCCCGTTCAATCCCGAAGACCCCTTGGATAAAGACAGCTGTATTTGGGTATTACTTGTTCCTCCTCAGAAACAGAAAGGAGGGAGTAGTTGCTACATGTTGGGTGGTTTGCTCGCACAGTTCATGTATTCAAGGCAACCCGATGTGTACAGCGGAACCGGACCAAGTTCAGCTTGGTTCACATGGTGCCACAGTGGTAGGGAGGGTCTTCTAATATCTTTGGATCTGGACAAGTTCATGTCAGAATTAGAAATGACCTGATTAATTTTACCTTTACTACCACATTACACTAAACTACCGCAAAATATTTTCTCTTCCCCAAAATTACGCCAAGATGATTTACCTGTCAAAGCTTCTTTGCTAACGGTTTTTATCTGCAGAAAAATTTCTTCTTTCATAGCGGCCCAGTTCTCCAGGTTACTGGAGATAACGTCTTTAATACCATCTAGTTCACTTCTAATAAAAGGGAAGAGTGAGACAGCCTTGTTCAGAGTTGAGCAATGGTGTTCCAGAGTATTTCTGCAAGACAGAAAAATATTAGACATACATCTTTAAAATGACAAAATACTATTAATAAACATGGGAACTGAAGTAAACTTGACAACTACTTTTCTATGAAAATTTATACTATACTGGGTTACAGCAATTTAGTGTACGAAATATGCTGCATATGGAATGTATTTATAAGTTTCTCTCTTCTAAATGTTGACTTAGAACTTGTATAAATGAAGGAGAGGGTACAGACAATTGTACAATCATTTTTGACTGAAAAATCAGAGCAATCCTGTTCAAATGATGATGTCCAAGCTTATGCTGACTCTTTATAAACAATACATGTAAGAAATACTGTATTTCCAATGCATTTTAAGTGTTAATTAACACTTTTAAAGTTGTGAAAAACTTATCCTGTTGCTAAAACCATCAGCAATCAGCAATAAAATTTTCCGGTTACAGCTGCTAACACTACAGCACCTCGCTATATTCTGGAAAAGCAAGAAACACCAAGATGGTTATAAGCACACTTCTCGCTCACCACGTTCTCCTGCCCGTGCCTGCATCTCCACGGAACCCTCTCGACTGACTGTACATGTTCACAGGAGGCAAGACATGGACATTTCTTTTTGGGTTCTTACCTGAGCACTTGTGATTGCTTACAGGCAGCTTCCTTTTCCTCTTGGAAATACCGCAAATCTTCTTTCACATTTTTTAATTCATCTTGCTTGTTCTTAAGTTCCACTGTTAGGTTTTTTATCCTATAGATGTAAATAAAATAACTATTATTTGCACTACTAAGCAACCAGCTTGAAAGCAAAACCATGCTGAAAGGCTTTTCAAAGATGATAATCCAGTATTTCAGATGGAGGTATCAGATCTCCACATGGAGAGAATTTAATCTGCTGGCCACTGTATGAACCACTTTAGCAACTCTTTCAAACTAATACACATAATACATTTCCACATTATTTTACAAATGCATGTTTCCAATATTTACACATTACATATGAGCTGATATCTTAAGAATCCGGTGTTCGTTCACAGAGGTGACACAGAACTCATTTGTCCTCCAAAAAAAACATGTGCTATTAGGAACATCTCAGATTAAAAGTTCAAGGTGGGTACGCAGCTTAGGGGCTACCATACCTCAAAGGAAGGTGCCCTGTCCCAGCAGGGTGATGCAGGTACCACCATGAGCTGTGTAGGTTCTCCACATCACTGCAAGGACATGCAGGAAAGGCCAATGGAGAGCTCACCAAAGATGGGGGGGAAAGTCTCTAAAGTCAACCAAGAGCAAACACTAAATATTTGGTTGTTTTTACCATAAACACTCTGAATAGAAAAAAAATTTTATCTATTCCTTAAATTTCAGACATTTGCAAAAGATGAATCTTTGTTTCCCTTTGCCCTCAGTTTCACACTCGTGAGTATGGAATCGTACTTCTCCACTGCTGAATTAACGGTGCTCAGCAAATACCAACAAAAAGATACACAGGTAAAATATATTCCTGTCCATTTACTGGAATTTCAGCCTCTGTTGCTTGACAGTGGCATTTTAAAGAGTTAAGGAGAAACTTTTCACATAAAGTTTCCACCAAATGTTACTTCTACGTACTCAGGCAATGACATTAGCATCAAAATGCTCAAAAATGTCAAGTTAGCAAGACTATTTTCCTATGTTTTTCTTAAGGAAGACTTAAGGAGAGGGCAGGAAGTTCTGGACTAGAGCTAAGTATCCGTGTTCCCAGCTTGACCCACAACACACCAGACAAAACACACATTTATTTTCTATACTCCCCTCCTTCCTTTCAGCAAAAAAAGAACAGAACAAAAAAACACCCAACAGATTTTGGGCCCAGAACACTGTTGACTACAAGACAGGGTGTGAAGGATGTGATTTGGTGGCTCTACCTGACAAATCCTGGCTGAGTGCTAGGCACCTCCAGAGCCCTGGCTCTCCTTGGGTTCCTCTCACAGAATGCTAGGGATTGGAAGGGACCTTGAAATATCCTCTCTCCCTCTCCTCATGCTTCTCAGGACTCCTGCAAGCAATTGTCTCACAGAAGAGGATCAAAGGAGATGCTGTCACAACATCTCCTACAGGTATTTGCCTCGAATAAAGAATGTGCCCTTTTCCCAAGAAAGGCTGGACCAGATGATCCTTGAGGTCCCTTCCAACTTGGCATTCTATGATTCTATGATTGAATAGGCTGAAAAGTTTTTTGATGCTTCCTCATCCTTGGTCTCCAGGGTGCTTCATCACACCAGCACACATTGGATTTTTAAATGACAGTGCAGGTGATAACTTCTAGCATTTTACCTTAAATCTGACACTAAAAAATAGCCTATATCTGGGACTGGGAATGAAAAGCTTACTGTTATCAGGACTCACAAATACACTGTGTACCCTCCCTCCTATTAAAAATGCAAATTCATATTTGTCACATCTGTGCTTCAATTATGCTTATTTAAATGAGCTTATGACATTGTAGAAGTAGAGTGTCTGTGCTGGGGGAAAAGTGATCAGAAACTGATGATCCATGCTCATGGTTATGTACAAGAACATTTAACTCAAGGTGTATAATAAGTATAAAGCAGGGAAAAAACCACCACCGTGGACTAACAGCTTGTTCCACAGCAGCCACTGTGGAAAAAAAACAGCCCCGCGACAAGACACAGAACAACCCAGCAGTATTTCTTTGGTACCACCATCACCAGCTCATGGGAGAGGAGGAGGAGGGTGGTCCCATGAAGCTTCCCATCAATGCACAGCCACACATGCTGGTGTCCTGTCCTGCTTGGGACAGGACCCACCTTCATGCTAGACTCTGAGGCACCTCAAACCCAGCCGCCCGGCTCAGAGCACCAGGCATCACTGACCTTCAAGGTTTTCTTTGCCTCCAAAATTTACCTTTTGAACTTTCTCATTATAGCAGCGGCTCCCAGGTGTTTATTTTTCAAGCGCCGCTATCGCAGTGTAAATAAATACACTTGAAACACTGTTCTTTCAACAACTCGGGACTTATTCTCACAATTGTGATGAAATGAATGGAACCGTACGGGAACAGCAGACGGTGGAATCCGATTCCCTTCCTGCGTTACAAGCGCAGAGAGAACACCACTCAGCACGTCACTGCCCGTTCACAGCACAGCTTCTTTTCTGTTAGCTGAAGGTAACCCCTCAAGTAATCTTCTATCCCCAAAAATACAACTACAATGATACGCAACTGGTGAAAACTAGTCCCTCTGTAAGCTTTCGACACTCACTGTTACCCTACTGCAAGCAGAGTAAATGATCCATTTGTTTGCTGGTGGCTCACTGTCACAAGGAAATAAATAAATATTTGATTTGACAAACCTTTTCCAAAACCAAAAGATGGTTAGCATTACATCAGCCTTTCCTTCAGTTTTAAAACAGCAGAAGAAGAGGAGAATGTTTTCTAGTAAAAGAAAAAAATTAACCCATGATATTAATGTGCATTAGTTACCGTTATCAGCTAGATCATCTATAAGACATTTCCACCAAAATACAAATTTAAAAAAATATTAGTTCCGATAAAGAAAAAGAAACTTGGGTCTGCAGAGCTCTGCCAAAATCGAAACGGAACATCTGGTACTTAAGAAGCAAGTTGTTTGGGCTCAACTGGGGGAAAAAAACACACCAAAAAACAGACCCAAAAAAGAGGATAAAACTTATGAAAAAAATGAAGACATTTCTGGCATTGCTTTGCTACAAAAATTTACTTATACCTACCTGTAAATTTCTTGGAGGTGGAGGAGAGAGAATAAAATCTGACTGCATTTGGGAGCAAAATCAGATTGGTGTCACTGACTAACAAGGAAACGCCCATCCCCTTTAACAGTTCCATAAATACAAATCTATTTTTGCAGATGAACTATTCTGTTAACTACACCGTGATGAAAAAAGCAGTGATTTATCACTGAACGACAACAAATCAAAACTTTGGGATCCAAGGAAAACTGGATGCTCATTTTCTATTTCTGCTCCTTCCGAATGGGCAGCATTTGAAGATCTTCCGGGTTAAAAAAGAAACTTGCCAATAAGAACAGACGCATTTTATTCTTCTTTCCATTCCAGAGATCTGAGATAATGAGGTTCATGCAGAACTGCAGCAAAAGGACATTATCAGCAGGTTCTGGCCATTCGCACACAAAAGAACCGGTGGAGAAGGCAAGGCGGTTGCACTCAACTATCATCACCATACGGGGGAAGAAAAACAAACATGTTATTTTGGTGATGCTTAGCACAAAGGAAAAAGTTCAATGGATCCTTAAATGCTGGCATGACGAGAGAATTGTGAGAACACACTGATCTCGGCCTCTGTCCTACGGTTCACATGAACTGTGAAAATCAACATCCTACCTCTGCAGGCAGCGTCCTTTCTCAGCGAGTACAGGAGGAAGCCTGCCCAGAGCGGGAGTTGAATGAGAACGTAACTACTAGTGCTGACAACGAAAAGAATAGCACGAGAAAATGAAGAAGTGGCTGCGAGAGTTTCTTGCCAGCAAACAAACATACTCATTGTCCTAAAAGTAATGACAAGGGCAATTATGGAGTTTGTTTGAATTTAAGGCGCTCTTTCACAGAAGGTCAGAAGAAATAGTGACCTGATAGAGACCTTCCAATACCTGCCAGGGGCCTATGAGAAGGCAGGGAAGGATCTGTTCTCAAGGGCTTGTAGCAACAGGACAAGGGGTAATGGTTTTAAGCTAGAAAAGGGTAGATTTAGGCTAGACACTAGGAAAAAGTTCTTTAATATGAGGGTGGTGGATCAATGTAGCAGGTTGCCCAGGGAGGTGGTGAAGGCCCCACTCCTGGAGACATTCAAGGTCAGGCTTGATGGGGCTCTGAGCAACCTGCCCTAGAGATGTCCCTGCTTATTGTAGGGGGGTTGGACTAGATGGCCTTTAGAGGTCCCTTCCAACCCAATACATTCTATGACTCTGTGAAATACTCTTTGCAGACTCCCTTGTACACAACCTGAGTCCCAGCACAGCTGAGCGACTGTGTCCCTCATCGCCCGGAGTCAACAGGGACAACAGGCACGGAGCACGTTGGAACATACTGTCAAGAAAGTTTCGCTACAGTATTTTCAGCTCCATGAAACTCTGGGACCCGCTCAGGGCCGGTCGTTGCTCATTTTCATTTCAGTGAGTTGCATTCCTCCCAACAGACAAGTTGGTGTGTGTCCCTGTGAAGAAGCTGAGCGTTCATTCATAAATTTGGCACAGGATATGTATAAAATGGCACAGCCTGAAAGCCACTGCACATATCACCCATAAACTTCTTCGTAATTGTCTTTTTTTTAATATTCTGTTCAGCATAGACTATTCAAGTTAAGACAAGGCTATTTAATAGCTTTCATGGGCCACTATAGAATCATTCCCCTCTGGATTTCAGGTTAGTATATGGCCCAGTGTGACAGCAAACCAAAACTATCTCTGACAGTCATCAAGAGGCTCTTTGTGAAGGCCTTTATCGAGTCTCACGTAGGCTGACAGTCACTTCAAATCTTGCATTAATTGCCATCTACCTTTATTATCTCAGCAGAGAGATAATATGAAGACAGCCTGGATAATTTTTGTTCTAGAAAAGGTCAATCTCTGGCATAGGCCAGAAAACCAGTGATGGAAAGATGACTGCCTTGTCACAAGCACTTCAAAATTTATCTTTGAAGAAACCCAAGATGCAATTTCCCAGAGCTACCAATCCCACCACAAACTGCACCCGCGGTAATTACAGTTTGTATCGTCTCAGCCGTCGCAGTCACAGTCGGTACTGCCAGAGCAGTGTAACCCAGGAACAACTTCTAAAGTCAGTGGAATTATACTGATTCAATTTTTTTTTTAAAAAAAGAGATTACAGCTATGAGTAATTTGATAATTGCATTAAAAAGAAATGGTGCCAAGGCAAATTTATAGGTGACTGTTTCCCTATACTACAAATCTTCACCAAATTCGAATAGAATTTTCTCAAGGTGTTTCTTTGAGTATACTTGCCAAGCAGAAATCCTAGTTTCTAGACTTTGCAAGTATAGTACAGACCATATAATTATATGAAGATAATACATTGCGTTTCCCTAACATCATACAAATATATTTCATTATATGCATTTGGATTTTTTCAAACTAGCCAAGTGTCTTGCTGACGAAGCCAACTCTGTTACAGACATCCTTGAATGCAAATGTCAACTGAATTTTTCCTCTGAACAAAGGAATGGCTCCTCCACGAGAGGAAAGGAAAAAACCCAATGTGCATCACACCATTTTCTTACATCCACCCTGCAATATGAAACAAAAATTCAACTCACTGACAATTTATGAATACCATAACCAGGTTACAATGCCAAAAAATGTAGGTGTTTTTTTAATTAGAATTTTAATTTTACCTATTAAATACTAAAATATTTTAAATTAAATATACATGAAAAAGTATGCACGGAAGCAAAAAAGCAGATTTCACCTTGCCTTCTGCTTTTTCCAACAAACGCTGTTCCAGCCTCTTCCAGATAAGGAATTTTGTTTTGCCAGAAGAAAGGAATCTGGGAGAAGGTTGAGCACTAGAGTTTTGCATCTCATGAATCACTCTTCTGAGCTATCTCTGCGACCAATTTTGTCTCGCTCATTAAAAATCAATCTTGATGCTTAATCATGCTAATAGAAAAAACCTTGTCAAAACAAGAACAACAATTTAAACACATCAAGAGCGGGACTGTGCTGATTGGCTTCATGAGACTGAAAAGATTCTTCACTGATTTTAAGTATAAAAGGGAAGTTCATGTCTGTATGGAGGGTGAACACAAGACCTGGGTCCCCCAAGCCCTGTTAAGCCTTTTGCTGGCTCTCTTCCCCAGCCTGAGCCATACCCAAGTCATCATGACACCACCATCAAGGCAAATGAGACAAATCAGTTGGCAACTGTTCAAAAGAACGTATTAAACCATTTGGCATTACACAAAATTCTGCTTTTTCCTGGTTAATAAGTACACCCGAAAATTATCACGTAGCTAATTAGAGAAGCGCTGCTACGTTCAATACAATTGATTAGAGAAGTACGCACTGTTACGTTCAATAAAATGGATTAAATAAAAAAGTTGAAGGCACTATCTCTTAACAGACTCCGTATCATCGCTTCAGAAGACTCTTCCAAGGCACTTCCAAGTCTAAGCCAGCTCTTGTGCACTTCCAAACACTGCAACTTCAACTACATAAAAGTAGAATTAATATCAGGAAAAGCCAGAAGAATTCCAGCACTTACATCCTCTATATTCTCCCTACAATGAAAACCACTACGCTGGCTCCTTTCACTGGAAAGCGACAAGGCCCAGCCCAGCTGACGCTGCTTGGTAGCTTGTTGGATTCCCTTGTCCCTTCCACAAATGTAGCAGGAGCACACACCTAAGACTGGACCGAACATCTGTGGCATGATGACCAACGCTCATTTACTGCCGTATGAACTGATTGCTTCTTATGTGTTAGATGACACATCAATATCACGCTGAAAATACATTACGGTCCTGCCGTGGTTGTGTTTTGTTCGTTAGTCATGCTCTCTAAAAGGGTCAAAATATGTGTAATCTCCCAAGTTACCCATGTTATTTTTATTATATACCATCATACAACTGTATGCCCTAAACCACATTCAGAAAAGGAGACACTAGGTTTTTTTAATTCTATTTAATCCACATTTGGCTGTCAGCGATTTTTTTACACCGACTCAACTCCACTTTATCGCTAAATATTCAACAAAACCAGACATACATAAAAACCACCCTATTAAATTGACCTTTTTGCCTTGTGTTCCTTCCCTTCGAAACCTATTTTTAAAATGGTGACAGAGTTCCTAAAGCATGTACCACTCCCCATCTGCAGTACTTGCAGTCTCCCGGGACAAGAAAGCACACGTCATTCCCAGCGCGCTGCTGGGAGCTGAGGGTAGAGCTCTGGGATGTTATCACTGCCCAGTCGCTTTGGGGTTTTAGTACAAGTTCAGACTTTGCCAAGCCAGGTGGTTGCTGTTGCTTTCCTAAGCAATTGTGTTGCAAAAAGGAAGATTTATTTTAGGCAAATTCAACAACAAAGCTTTTTCCACGGTATTGAGTTTTGCAATTGCCGGAGGAACGAAGCAACTCAAGCAAACACGCACAAAAAAAGAGCACGAACATGGAAAAATACAGTTTCCACGAGTTAAAATGTTAAGTTCACATTACCTTTAAATTTTATTATTGATGGATAAAATTTTCAACATCTACAAGCAGGACTTGGGAGCATCAGTCTCAGAGTAGTAACCACCAAATAACTCTCCCTGCTAGATCTGTAAAGACGTTTTCAGGAATCTATTCACAATGGATCTTTGACACAAGATTTGCTAAGTAGCATCTCTACACCTTTTATCACGAAACTTTCTTGCTCCTTGTCACACTCATGATATACAGCACTACTAAACCTTTAAAAAGCATCTTTAGAATTTAAATCTATTCTGGCATTGCTATTTCAAGCTATCCACAGCCCTTCAGGAATTTGATTTAATTCCAGTACTCTGGAATTAAAGCGATTTTAACCCAGAATAAGACTTGAATATCTAACTCGAATCAGTGCAGTTAATTGAAGGGTGGTTAGTTCTCTTGCTGACAAAATTCCAAAGACTAGGTAGCTAATTTCTACAAAACTCCAGTTCTCAGGTGGATTCCAAGGTTAACCACAGGGACAAGCAACAGCAATACAGGAATAGAAAAATGAAATGGTCTGCAACAAACAAGAAAGATTAAATCACTTGGTCTACCAGAGATTTTAAAAAAAAAAAAAAAGGCATATTTGGCTTCTGATAAACATTTGCAGTTTGGGAGGAATGATTTACCAAGAACCAGAAGATACTAGGTTGGACAGTTAGTTTATGCCAACAGCACAGAGTAACAAGAGCGGCCCAGGAGAGTAAAAAGGAGATAAGGAATATTTAGACAAGTTACTTAACAAGGCTCAATAGTTGATTTATGGCTTGAATGAAAGCCTACTGAAAGTATTCCACTCGATTTCAGCAGGTTTTAAATCAAGTCGAGCCTTAGGGGGAAAAAAATGTAGAGATAAAATTTTTTATTAACTGTTCCTGCTTTACTACCAAAGTCAGCTAAATTAAAATTTTACGTTTACCTCTGGCAAATGATCCTCAGCAAGGACAATGTGCTGTCACTGCATTTGCTAACACACTGAATATTGCCACTGTAACGGCCACCCAGGGCTGATAATGAACAAGGAGTGAATGCACTCTTCAAAAATATGTTATATCAAAGAAAACATTGAATATTGGAGGGGGTGGAGGATGCTCAATTCAAATGAAAAAAAAAAAAAGTTCAAGGAACACGCATTTTGTTCAACTTTCTGTGAACTTGCATTTTTAAATTAATCTTTTAGTAGTAATATTACCAAAAACAAGCCTAACTAAATCCATTAATAGTAATGTTGAATTCTTAACAATATTTGAGTGATTCACAAAAAAACTAGACGGATTTGAGCGCTTCATCTATAGACAAGCTGTTGTTTTTAATTCTGCGGCGCTTCCCAAGCCTCCCAGTCCCATCTCTTGAGAGCACCTTAATGCTCCAAACGCCCCATGTTACCAGCTCTAGACCACTTGCTACTAGGTGTGAGTCAGTCATGCAAGAAACATCCCCACTGAGGGTCTTCAGAATCAAAAGGATCAAGCTGACAACTAAAATTATAATCTCATTCTTACAAAAAGCTTCTGACAAACAGTTTGATTCAGATGAGCAAGAAATTACCAAGTTTCTGATGCCCTTGTTTGTACCACGTTAGTTATATACTGAAGTAGTCAACTTTAGCAACTGCATTCTTATAAATTATCTTTTATTAGCCAACTATAAATACCAATATTTACAGTCCTACTGTAAACAATCAATGGAATATAACACTAGATTCCAAAATATCAGGATAGAAAACTAGGATACAGAAAACCAGCACATAGTATCCTCATAGAATCTCTCACAGAATCATGTGGGTTGGAAGGGACCTTAAAGATCAAAAATCTGACTATGAAGAGTAGAAGACAATAGGAGAAAAAGAAAGGGAAGGTCTTCAGAGCTCCAGATCCGGAAGAGGCCAAAACACTTGTGTTTCTTTCACAGAACAGCGCAAAAAAGATACAATTTCTTATTATGAAATTTGTTATATTGTCATGGTCATGTAAAACAGCATAAAAGCAACAGAAGGTTAATTGGGGACCAGAAATATCAATCCAGAAACCCATATAATAGGAAAAGCATTAGAAATTATGAAGGACAAAGGGCAGAGGAGGTAGGGGGTGGGGGGAAGTCTTTGAAACTTCCCTTTCAGGCTTTGTTGTCTCATGTCTACCCCAAAATGAACTTTTCTATTTTGCATACCCATCTGAAGGTCTAGGAACCAAAGCTGTGCTGTCAAGGCCCATCAAAAAGACAACTATTTTCAAGGTATGACTTCCTGTTCTGCATTTGAAGTTACCATGATGTGATAAAGTAGAATACAACAAAAACCTGTAGGTATGAGCTGAAAGAGAGCACACTTGAAGGCTCTGATCATTGTGCCCTAAACATGTAAATGTGGCTCTGAGGTCCGCTGTTAACTGCTGGAGTTCTTAAGAATACAAGACTCCTCCTTTAACTGGGACCTTCCCGTTCCTGCCAGTAAGCATTTGCAAACTCCGGTTTCTGAGGAACCACAAGCAGTACCTCAGGTTTTCACAGTTGCTGTAGTATTCTCTATCACCCCTTCAGAGTAAACTGCAAACTTCTCGGGGTAAGAACACTGGGAATTGTTTACCTTGTTAGTACGAGACAATAAGTAAAAACGTCAGAACCGTGAAACTCCCAACACTGCGGAATTTCATTTAAAATATTACAATTTTGTTACACAATGGTAAGATGAGATATTTGATCGTTTCCCTTTGGGGAGTGTGCGCAGGGGAAATACCTCTGAAATGTCTTCTGGCTTTTCTTTCACTTTAAATATATCAGCTGTTTCTGAACTATTACAGAATTTAAAACTTGCTTCTGGAGAATACGATGAAAGATGATTTAAATTATGCATTGCAGTATATATGTTACGTCTGATAAAAGAAAGACGAATCTTATTTGTATTTTAAACTTCTCTGGAATGAAATTACCTACTACACATGCATGAGAATAACATCAGACTAGGTAATACGCTCTGACCTTTCTGTTTTCGATTCATTGTCAGCTCGATAGTGTTCAAGGCCTTGGTAAAGAGACTGCAATTCTGCTTGAAGTCCTTTTTCCCGTTCTATACTTCCTTCATAAAATTTAATCTCCTTTTCCATTGCTTTTACTTTTTCTTCCATCACTTTAAATTCGTGAAGTATCAAATAGCTGACTCCGCAGTATTTACACACTGTCTCATCCCGGGACATCTAGAAAAAGATAAAATTGTAAGATTGTAAGAAACAAGTTGAACAAAAAAAACCCCAACAAACCAAAACCCAACCCTGAATGGCATTAAATAATCATAATAAATCTGAATGGTTTAAACCGTTTACTGCTCTGGAGCATTTATGATCAGATGTTATTGCTTTAACAAATAATAAAGATAAAATCCTACATTAGCAAAATGAAATCAAGCTACAGCAGCACTTTCACTTACTGGAAACTTCACAAGATACATCAACTATGGCAGTTTACTCTGTGGGAGCTCCCACTGGAATTCTGAACTGAAGTACCTCTGAGTCACGGTTGATGCAATTAATTTAAAATAAAATGCTGCATTTTACAAAGTTATCTCCTTAATGAATTTGTGATGGCCTGAGCCAGAAACATATTATTTATTGTGGGTTTTGGACAACTCTTATCCAATGGAAGTAGGCAAGATGAAAAGTGGAAAATGAATAGAATGATGCAATCCAATAGTCTTAAAAAAATTAATTCAAATGAGTAAGGGACTAATTATTACAATGTAGTGTCCATGGCACTTGAGCACTGCGGAAAATACAATTCATTTACTAGGCATGAAGTATCCACTGCTGATTAAAAAAATACAGAGTACGTAACACACAACTAATTAAAAGACCACTTCTTAAATGGAGAAACATACGTTTGAAAGTCATCAAATTATGAAGCTTTGCAAGGAGCAAGGCTTCATAAATACAAAGAGATGGCCTCTGGCTTTGATACGCGCTGTGACTCCATATATCAGTTATTCCTGTGTGGTTTTTTTTTTTCCTGGAAGTGAAAATGATAAAAAATGCTCAGTTTCAAGCAACGCAGAATGAAGCCTGCACAAGAAATGGATATCAAGTCAAGAAACCAGCCAGACCAACCCAAGAAGGTCTGACACTTCAGCAGGGGACATGGAAAGCATCTGCTTATCTGCACAGATCCCTGAACATGGCAGGTTTTACCCAGGTCTTGGATCACAACACGACCACATGGTTGGAATTAAGACTAGACACTCATAATACAGCTAAAGAGACAACCTCAAAGGAACAAATATAAAAAGGTACTGGAGACATGAAAGATGAAAAAGGGGTGGCAGCTGCAAGAGCAGTTGTGTGCTTGTGGATTGAGAGCTTAAAACATTTCTTGCGATTATCAACAGTTACAAGGATTTTAACGCAAAGACTTAGGAAAAAATCAGAAAGCTGGAAAACTGCAAGCAGCTGGAGTCCAAGAATGCAAGAATTCTGTTTTACAGAAAAAAAAAAAGACATTTTGAGGCATTGGGATAAATTGAAAGAAATCGGATGAAAGAAAACAGCTTTCAAAAATTATCACCTAAAGACTCATTAGCCCAAGATTCAATAATCCTTAGCTCTTTAAATATAGCTTGATAAAAACGATATTTCAGCATGCCCTGGAATTACCAGGCCAAGCTTTATTTTCCAGTTTCTTAGCTGTGCCCCAGTTTAAAATACCCCTAGTTACAGTTGCTCTGAATGAGCTGAAAATGCAAGTTTATTTTTCCTGGCAGCTGCAAACTGTGCTTGGAAATATGAAACTGTTATTGAGGATAACTACCATAAAGTTCCAAAGCACTGAAATTACTATATTGAAAAAGGACAAAATGAGCTGTTATAAGGAGCACAGGAGGGGGCCTCTTATCCCCAGAAGAACATTGTGCTCTCTTGCAGCACCACCGCTGCTGCCTTTCAAATAAACAATCATAGACATTTCACTGGGTACTAGGATTAAAAACAAAACAATTGGGGTCCTGAACTGAAAATGGTTTATGTAAGTACTAAAAGTTTTTCGTTTTCTAATGTAACTTTGTTACTGAACTTAAAAATAAGCAAAGCCACAGAACAATAAATATTATCTGCGTGAACTTAGCGGGAAATGGGCTCTGTTCTTTGCGCCCATTCCTCAGGTGAAGTAAAATTCTGAAAGGACTGCAGATCAGGTTGGATTTTGAAAGTATCTGCTACGTAGTAAAAAAAAAAAAAAATTAAAAAAATCAATCACAGGAAGGCCCGAGGGCTTTCTATTACTGCAGTAAGAAAATAAAGTTCTTTTAATCAGAACCTTGCTTCTGCACATGCCGAGTTATCCTGCAACCACTGTGATACAGACATCAGCTAGGTTTAAAATATCTTATCTGTACTATCAGTAGGAGTTTCTTAAAGCATTTTATAGCTTTGAAGCCTACTTACAAGTGAAATGCTTTGGCATCTTGTGCAGTTTCCAAGAGAAATAACATGCCTGTATCTATGTGTGTATTTCTCCATTGTCATCCTTCAATAATTTTTGGTCATTTATAACCAGTTCCGACATGGAGGGCAGAAATAATTAAGTGTCTAAAAGTTTTAGACAACCAGGTAGGTAATAAAGACTTCCTAAGTTCCCTGCTGAAGAATGCTCTGGAGTATGAGCACAGTCCTGATCAGATATCAGATAATCCATATCGGAGAGAGCCTTATAAATGGTCTGTCCTGGAGAAAAGATTCCATTAGACCTTGTATCTTAGACACCAAAGTTGATCAACCAGCACACGAAAGGCTGCAGGAAACAGATTTTCATTGGTTCTTATGGTTACAAAAGTACCTTTTATTGACTAATCGCTGAGTAACACTAAGAATGGACATTACATATACAATAAGCTTTCACATTCCGTATTTCACTATTCACATGGATCCAAAGACTGTTGTCATCTTCTCAAAAGCAAAGCAGGAAAATAAATAAATAAATAAATAAATCAGGAGGGAAAGCAGAGTTTGGAATGAATAGAAAATGAAACTATTGGAGCTCTGACCAGAAAAGGGACTGTGCGTGTCCTCAGCAGGGAGGATAAGCAGCAAATAGAAAAAAAAAATAAACTAATTAGGAATTTAAAGGAAAACAGAAACAGAGGGTAATTTTAGTATTGGGGCTTTGGTGAGCCCAGACAGGGAAACTCAGGGCAAACAGGACTTGAAAAGGTAACGCTAAAAAACTGTTTGAGTTAGCACGACAGCGTTGCGTGCAAGGTAACTACTTATAAAGAAAAACAAACTCACTGAGGACAACGTGCTTGAACTAGGAAGATATTTGATCTACAAGATTTTGAGCTCCAGTTCTGATACACGTCATACCAGATGCTCTACAGAAAGGACAAGAGCTATGTCCAGAACAAACCCAGCATTTCTAGCTGTGATATTCCAGCAGCTGTTCCACTCCAGCATCTGTGGGAGTAGTTTTCAACTCAGAGCTGCCTTCGGTTTTGGAAGGATGAATATTATTCCATGGTTACATACATTTCTCTAGCTACCAAGGGTAAGTGGAGAACTGAGCCAAGATGAAGAGTCGCTCCAATTACATCGGTCTGATTCAGTACCGTGAGCATCTGTAGAGCATGAGTTGTAAGAATAAAAAGAAAAAAAAAAAATTACTTAGGTGGTCTGGACCATTTTTAGCCTTTTGAGTGACAAGACAGGAATTTATATCATTTCTACTTGACCAAATAACTACAGGGTACACCAGTCTGTGCACTGCTATTCTCTGGTATCTCAGATTCCACCACAATAAGGAGCTAAGTTCTTGTTAAAATAATCTACTTTCTCACTTAACAGTGCCTTGGCATTAGAGGCGATCGCTTGTGCTAGAAAGAGTCCGTTACAAGCAGCTAATAAATGGCCACAACTCTTAAAAGCCAGAACTTCAGTTCTCAATTAATGAGATTCTTTTAAAAAAGCTTTGAATACGTTTCTGTGCATCGCTGAAATAAAAACACAGAGCCACGAGCACAGATGAACTCCCTGCACGTGAATTTTACAGCGCAGGGGAGGGAGAGCCTAAGGGACCTGTAGCATTCGCCATCCTCCTTGCATCACCTAGCGCTCCTCAGGCACGTAACGCAGTAGTAACAGCTCTGCTCCCTCCCCAGTTTTCTGTCAGGACTGACACTGCTTTAGCAAGGACTGGCCAAGTAACAAAAAAACCCCTGTATTTGCAGCAGAACAATACAGATAACTCAAGAAAAGAATAATAATAATAACAATTGATGCTACAGCTGGGTGCTCTTAAATTATTTCTCTATATTGGTTGTTTCATGCTACCTCTACTTGGTTCTACCTTATGTACTTTCTTTTTGCTTTACTCCTCCTCTGCCATACTACTTTCATTTCTTGAACACTGTTTGTCCCGTTCCTGACAAACTAGTTCATCCCTGTTACGCAAAACCATTACTCAAACCACGTAATTGATTTTCTAGGGAGAAAGTGGAGTATTCTGCTGTGCGTGCAGAGCTGAAGAGGAATTTGATTTAAACTGATTATTTTTAATTCAGAGAAAGATTTTTAAGAGTCTCAGTAGAAACTTCACGTCTTTAAAACAAAGTTTATTGTGAGTCAAGTTTTCAGCCAGCATCTAATCAGAAAGTAATAGAGACTGTAACACTAAGCCATGCTGCATACATAATTATTTGCTCCACTTCCATAAAATAGCAGTTGCAAAATAAAAATCACAGCACTTGCTTTGAATACATATGATTAGTGTAGAAATAGGCTTGTAGCGAAAACAGAATGTCCTGCTCTCAAAAGCTTCATTCAAAACATGCCCTGAAATAATCAGTTTGTCACGACAGGAAATCATAACTCGGATTTCAGGTAGCTTTGATTTTTTTTTCCTGCCGGCAAGTAAAGCAGACTAATGAATCATAAAAGCCTGTGTTGCTCTGCTATTGCCTGCACACACTCACATGAGCCCTGCAAACGCCCTGCACGTGTCCAACAGGCCACGCAGACCTTACTGGGGCTCAAAAGCTCTTTCTACAGCTCACTCCAGCTCTCCAACAACGCAGAGCAGAGCAGAGGGTTCTCACAAACTGAACCACAGGACAGCACAACAAAACGCGATGCCTGCACAGACACAAGATAATTTAGCCCACTGTTAATCATACCTTTGCTTGACAATCCTGACTTTTTGCATCTGTAGTTGCAACGGTTGGAAGCCCCTTCTAGCTGCAACCCAACTGCTCGTGATGCAAGAGGGACTGCAATCCCTCAATCCCTAACAATGGCCTTGGATGCTGGTTGCACAAAGGGTACAGAAAAGCTTCAATATAGTGAATACAGGCCCAGCTTTATGAGAAAAGCTTGAATATAGTGGATACAGCCCTAGCTTTATAAGTATAGCAAGAGACCTCAGTGGTCTGCTGCCCTGGGTGACCACCAGTGAGTCCAACATTCTCCCATTAGGAACAGATCATCACTGTCCAAGTTCAGAAGATCTGCTTTCACAAATCCCCTGATACCACAACAGACAGGGGTAACAAAGCAGGGTGCCTTTACTATCTGGGAAATTCTACAAAGCTCAGCTTGGTGGATGGGACAGATTCTTTAGCTAATTAACGCAACTGGAACTGTGGAAGAACCTATTAAAAAAAACAACCCCAGGTTCAAAGGCAGCTAGAAAAAGTAAAGATAACAGAATGTGCTCATAAGGATACCATAATGTGCTCAATCTAAAGCACACGTGGCAAACCTAATGAGTAACCATTTGCTACTAGCAACGTGCGTGATGTTTTGTGGATAGCTGGATACTATGGGAACGTTCTGTACTGATGGATAACAGAGCTTCAAAGTTCCAGCTCTGCTTTCTTAGGGTGAGAGAACTACTCATCTGTGAGGGTATCTTGTGCTCGATTATTTTATAATTTATGCTGAGTAAAGCTCGATTAATTTTACGATTTATGCTGAGCAAAGGTTATTTGCCAAATAAACTATAAAATTAAATATAACTTTTTCTTTGCTGCTTGGAGGACTCGGGGTCATTTTACTGTCTCACGTAGGTGGCTGCTGTTCTGTTTCCTGTTTTGGTAAGATCTTCAGGGCAAAACTGCATCTTCCACCCACCTACACTGAATGGACAATAACAATGCCAAAAAATACCCATAGAGCTTTAGTAAGTTCACAAGCATATAGAAGATTTGTCTACCACTAGCAACAGACAACTAACAAGGCACAATAGGATATCTTTTTTCTCTTGAGGAAAAAAAAACAACTAACAATCCAATCTGCCCACCCCAAAACAACAAAAAGATAACTCCTCAAAAATACAGGGACATAAGAAAGTCATGGAAGAATTTTACAAGGCAAAATTGATCAGAACCTGAAGAATCAAAGTTCCTTCACATCTATCATCTCATTAACAAAATACCAAGAAATGTCTTCTCTAGGTTAAAACTCCATTTAAAACTTAATAAATATACTGATCTACTGGACCCAGTCTGCAAATGGTCAATTGATATCAACTTCTGCCACGATATCCATGGCTTTATTCTAGCAGGTCTTTCGCTCTGGCAGAGTCTGGCAGCAGAACAGTCTGTTCCATGTTGACACAAGATGCTCCCTTTCCCTCTCAGTACTGTCCTCTAGAAGAGTGCAGTTCTGGAGGCAGCTGAGCCACTGCTCCAAGTATCGATAAGCACCTTGTGAGACTCCTCTACCTGCTACGAGCATGAAGCAGAGGAACAATGAGAGGTCTGGTTCGCATCCTATCTTCTGAGACAGCTGCCTGATCCATTGCCAGCACTACAACCCAATTTCCAGCAAGCCAACTCAAAACAGCACCCAGCAAGTGACTGTTCTCCTCCTGCAGCTGAAATCACAATGCTTAACACACTCCCTCCAGACACACGTGTTCCTCTGGCCTGCAAGCTGCATGTTGGGAGCACGTGCTCTGTTTGGCAGAGCAATCTACAGCTGGCGCAAGTTCTGCTTGTGTTAGGAGCAATCTAAAAGAAAGGTTCCAAAAGAGATGCTATAAAATCCAAGAAGCAGAGAATGTGGAGGGAATAACAACATGTGTAGATAAAAGGTAGAAGATACAAGTACAGGAAATGGCGAGCACGAGTTGTAATCAAGCTCTGTATCTTGTAACTATACTGCAACTACAACTCAAGGCAGCCGAGTGAAGAGACGAGCAGCAGCCAAGGATATGTAAAACCCCAACTCTTGACTGATCCCAAAATCTTGGGCTGTCGCTGCCTTCAAGCTCACATACCCCACACCGAGGTGACAGGGTAGGATGAGAGAGGGACATAAACCTACTCTTGTATGTATCTGCATGAAGCTCTTTTTGTTAAAGTTGTACCACACAACGGGACGAGATCTCGAGAGATTGCCTGCCCAGTGCCCTGCTTCAAAGCAAATGCTTGTCCCTCATAGTGCCCCTGGAGGAATTCCACAACTCCCCTGGGTGAGCTCCTCCAGGGCTCAACCACCTTGCCCCTGGAGCTCCATAGCATCCAACCAAAGCAAGTCCAGAAAGGTGAGGGCAAGATTTGCAGCTGGAGATAAATGACAACCATCCTCCTACACACGGGAAAATTGCTACTGCGCCCTCACATATTTTCTAGGATAAGCAAACCCAGCTCTATCACCCTCTCCCAGAACAACAGGATTCTTAAGCTCTTCACTATTTTTGCATTCTTCTAGATTTCCATCACTCAGGTTATTTTCCTAAAAGCCTGCAGCTCAGAACTGATACCTCTCAACAGCCCTGAAACAAGGAATAATGAAGGCCCACGTTTCACACGCAATTCCTATGCTAACACATTTAATACTTGCTTTCTTTGTAACATCACTTTGTTAGTATTATTCTGCTTATGACCTGATTATAGACCTCAGTGTTAGGCCTGGCAAGTGACAAGGAAGCTCAATCAGTCACTATGTCTTTTGTATTGATGCATTGGACTTACTCTTTTTAAATACGCCTTATTCTTACTAGAAACGTAAAGTTTAATGCTGTTCCCAGGGCGCTCACAACCCCTCCAGGCTGGCATTGGTCTACTTATTGTACTCTAAGATCCTAGCTCACTGAAATCCAGCAACTGACAATTCTACTGAAAGAAATTATGTCACCCCCTTTCTGGTTCCAGTCTGCGCCCGCGCTCACACCTTGTGCTAGCATCCGCAAAGCACGTGGATCAGAAACTGGATCAGGAACGGATCCCAATGAAAGCCAGGCTGCTGAAGTGCCACCAAACTACAGCCTGAAGTCATTAATAGGAATACTGACCCAGAACAATTCCCTGGTGTACTTCATCTAACCATTTGGCACAGCTGCTTTTCTGAGAAACCTGCACTGATTTTTGCTAACCACCTATGGATGCTTGCAAGCTGATTTCTAAATAAACAAACATAACCGGTAACTTTCCTGCTATCACAACAGCTGCTGATGAGACTGTTTTCCCAGGTTCTTCCCCTTTTTTTAAGGGCAAGTATTCCTATTCCCTTCCTTTGGCTCTCTTACCCATCCTCAAATTCTCAGAAATCATCATTTGATGGCTCAGAAACTGTCTCAACAGTTTCCTGGACTATTCCAGGGAGACCTTCTCCAGGCCGTGCTAGCCTGAGTACACAAAACTTTATAAATTGCTTGATTACTAGACACATACCAGAAAATGAGGGCAGCAGTGGGGGCGTTTTATTGCCAAAGCAAAAGCTTCACAGTGTTATAAAGAGTGGCTCGTGTTCCACTTGTGTGCATCTCCGCACCTAAAGAGCCTCCCCAAAAGTTAACCCATATAAACAGCAGCATTGTTACTTATGGTAATAATTTGTCTCCCAAACCA
Source organism: Eurystomus gularis (assembly GCA_013400335.1). Lineage (NCBI taxonomy): Eukaryota > Metazoa > Chordata > Aves > Coraciiformes > Coraciidae > Eurystomus > Eurystomus gularis. Next base: position 292,654 of record VZZY01005983.1, read on the forward strand.
AAGAACAGCTTCACACAGAGAGAAGAAACAAGAGAGATGAAGGGGAATGTTCCGTTCCTATTTGTATTGACACTCCTTCTGGAACAATTTCACGTTATGCTCTGCAGTCATTCCAAACTTACAGCAACAAAACATGCTGTACGGGGGAAAATCTGAAACTCGCCTAGCAGTGACAACACCACCGCAGAACGACTATGTCCCTCTGCAGTGCTCCTATAGCGTTAGTGTGCAATTACTCTTCATATGGAACACACCCAATCTAAAACCAGGACCAAAACATCCCAGACAACGCGCCAGCGTTCAAAGGGCAGTGAAATATCTCTGAATTACTGTAGCATCTGGTCTCCAAATGTTTGTTGGTTGGTTTTTTGGGTTTTTTTTGGTACATCCACGGTTTCATACCTTTCGAATCTCCTCAGGCAGGGCGTGAACGGGGACGTGCCGCTCCATGGCCTCCCGAAACGCCGCGGCGGGGTCCGGGAAGCTGCCAGAGGTCACAGGGAGGGTCAGAGCCTGCCGTCACCAGCGGGACCACACGTTTCCTCCGACCCGACGGGCCGGGGCCTGCCCGCGCCCGCACCGCCGGCCTGCCCGGG
>VZZY01005983.1:295575-326938 GCA_013400335.1 Eurystomus gularis
CCCTTCCCGCTCCCGCCTGCGCCGCGCCGGGGAGAGGCCGTGCCGGGGGGAGCCAGGACTGAGGGGAGCCTGCGCTGAGGGTCTGGGGCAGCTGAGAGAAGCCTGTGCTGGGGGGGTCTGCGGGGATCCAGTCCTGAGGTGATCCAGCCCTGGGGGGCTGAGGAGATGCGGGGCTGAGAGTCCTGGGGAGACCAAGGAGATCCTGGCCTTGGAGGGGGGCTGAAGGGAGCCTGTCCTGGGGGATGCTGCAGAGATCCTGTCCTTGGGGGACTGAGGAGATCCAATCCTGGGGGGCTGAAGGGAGCCTGTCCTGGGGGATGCTGCAGAGATCCTGTCCTTGGGAGACTGAGGAGATCCAATCCTGGGGGGCTGAGGGGAACCTGTTCTGGGAGGATTTGGGTTTTTGGCAAGCATGTAAAAAACAGGAGGGTCAGAACTAGTTTTCCTTCTTGTCCGTTGAATACAAGAAGGTACAAAGTTTTCCATTCTTGCAACAAGACGATCTTTGAGGTCCCTTCCAACCCAAACCGTTCTCTGATTGTATGACCGAGGAGCTCCTGGCCTTGAGGGGCTGAGTGGAGCCTGTGCTTGGGAGGCTTAGGAGCTCCTGTTCTGGGGTGGTGAAAAGAGCCCATCCTGGAGGTGAGAAGAACGTGTCAGGGCTATGCTTCTGCCAGCCTGGACGCTCAAGGGTCCCTGGGGAGAAGCCCAGCACTGCAGAAGCTGCTCCCACCACACTCAGCTCTGAAGCAGCTGTTTCCCCACTGCGGGAAGCCCACACAAAATCCATCACTGTGCCATGGTCCATACATCAGGGTGGCTTGGGATGGCCGTGGGCTGAGAGGGGTCTGTCCCAGGCCAGAGTCCAGCCACATCTTGCCCACATGGCGTGGCAGCAGGCTGGCGTGCGTGCCAGCCTGAGCAACCAGGACTGCTCCAGATCAGGTTCCAGGCGGCGCGAGCAGCTCCAAGGACGACCCAACAGGCAAGAAAGGAGTGCGTGACACGCAGCAGTCATAAGCCAGCTATTTCCATTGTTTTCCAGCAGGCTTTGTACCTTCGCAAACACACGTGGAAAGCCTCCCGCCGCTTAGAAATCCCAACCCAGAGGAGCAAAGTCCGTGCCAGCGAGCAGCGAGGGAAAAGGCTGATAAACACCATAAACACCAACACCCTCCTCCTCGCACAAAGCGGGCCCGGCCGGGGTGCGTGCGTGTGGATATGTGTGCCTGCACCTGCAGCATTTTTAGCGTAAAAAAAATGGCATTTTTGTACGAGCCCTCTTGTTTTGGGCTGTGTTTTCATTTGTTCAACGCAAAGAGCAGCGCGGGGAAGCGGTTTTGCAGCGTTGTCTGTAAAGAGCTCCTCAGGGAAAGCTGCTGGTGGTTGCGTTGTTTCTGCCAAGCGCTTATCGCTCAGAGCTGGGGTGCTGTAGGTGTGGAGGGGGGCTTGGCGGAGGAGCAGGAGGGGTCCCAGTGCTGGGGCCCGCAGCGGAGGCTGATGCGAGGAGGAGAAATGGCAGGAGACGTGCAGAGGGAGGGGTCAAGGGAAGGCCAGGGCTTGCTCGGCGTACAGCAGCGAGGTTATTTCTGGTGCTGCGTGCACATCGTGTTAGTTCCCGTTTTCAAGCTAGATTTGTTTGGTTTGCTCCGCTCCCCCCCCCCCCTTCTTTGCAAATGTCACAAGGACGAGGCCGTGGTGGGAGAGCAGCTGCTATGGAAGGATGTTTGGAGGAGGGAGCTGAATGTGAGGGCTACCTGGGAGTCAAGGTCAGGCAGGTCGTTCCGCACAAAGGGACAGCAGAAGGATAGAAATGCTCCAAAGCAGCGTGAAAATGATACCATCAAGAAGAGCGTAAAGGAGCAGGGTGCTGGTGGTACGTGCCGAAAGGCAGAGGTGAGGTGATGGTACCGGTGGTGTGAAGGTGCCCCAAACAGCGGAGCGAAACAGGAGCGTGCTAACGACAGAGAGGCATGCGAGGCAGGAATTGGATCATGAGGGAGGAGATCCCAGTGCTCCTGTTGTGACACTGCCAAATCCAAGTCAAGCTGCTGGCAGCAAGAGCACACGAGGTGAACCAGGGAAGGAATCTGTGTGATTAAGCAGCAGCTGAGTGCCAGAAGTGAAGAGCTGTCAAGGGTAATATCAGGAGTGTGTGTGTAGAGGACAGTGGGTTTATCTGCCACGATAGGAAAGGATTTGAAAGGGAGTACAAGAAGCTCGTACTGAGCCTGAGTTGGCAGCAAGAGAACTCGGGAAGCGTGCCAGGAAAAGCATCACAGATACGAGGCTGAAGTGAGAAAGGAATACAGAGCACAGAGGTAGCTTCGGCAGTGGAGTGGTTGGGAAGGGGCACAAAGGGCAGGGGGGCACGGGCAGCCAGCTAGTGGGATGTGATCTGGGGAGGAAGGCACCAAGGAAAAGCCCAAACCCCTGGGAGATTGCTGCAGAAGGATTCAAGGTTTTGGTCTTTATCTTTAAGGCATTCATGGCCCTGGGCTCAGCGTATCTAAAAGATCACCTCATGTTCCTGGACGATGATGATGATCCTCCACTTCTGATGGCTCCTCGGGCAAAACAGAACTTCTGCCGTGTTCATCCATGCAGGACTTGGCAGTTTCCCAGGGACCTGATAAGAACCTCCCACAGGAATCAGAGACCCCATAAATCATTCCCCTTTCCCCATCCACGAGCAGAGTGCTCTGCTTTCTCCTAATTTAAACACACAATCTGTAGGGAGGAAAACATTTATACTGTTGGCTTTAAAAAAAACCCCAAACCTGAGAATCCTGCCAAAACAGAAACTGCACACACAGCCCTCCCCATTGAGAGAGGGTGAGAATGGATGAAACAAGACAGATGTTGCTCAGTCTTAGTGAGCTACTGGAAGAAATACCAGGCACTGATGGAGGAACTCTGGAGTCATTGTGAAACAGGAAAAGATAAAGAGAAAAAACAAATGAAGGAAGCCTGGATGATTAGAGGACAGAGCACACCAGGGAGGGTGGTGAGGCTGGCTCGAATCTAGGAGGCAAGACCAGTAGGTAGATATCATTCTGAGATCCAGCATGCAAAAATGTTCCATCGATCTCCCAACCTGCAGCAAGGGAATGGAATTATCCATACAGAAAAGGAATACTGAGGAGAGTCTGGGTTTGCAGGCCCTGAAATTGTGTTACGATACCTACTGCTGACACAGTTCTGGAGCTTCTCTTGGGCTCCACTCCACCCCCTGATGCTCCAGGCACCCTTTTCCCGTACTAAATAACAGCATACAGTACTCTGCATTAGATAGGCCACTCCTTCCTCCCCTTCATGTTATCGCCTCATGATTTGTGATTGCCGTGTAATGTCCTGGCACATCCTGATAGCAAAATGCAAATGTTGCGTTTCCGTGACACGGCCTGACAATTCAAATTTATCTCCCATGAAGAGATAACACCACGTGTGTGTTGACTGCATGCTGCTGCTACAGCCTTGTTGTGAAAATACAGCCGTACCCTTCTACCTTGGTGGGTGGAACTCGGATGAAAATAAGGTAGAACAAGATTTTTCTTGCTCTTCTTTAGAACCTGTTTCCTCTTGCACTCATCAGTGAAACCATTGACTTCAAATGGCGCAAGATCAAGACCCCATCCAAAATGGGGCCTGTATTTTTGTTACCCAAAACACAGGTGACATTTACTGAAGTACAAAAATGGTTATTTCTGGGACTTAAAGATAGATACTGGGGTAGATGGTGGCCATGTGAGTTTGACTTGATTCTGCTCCCTTCCTGCCACCAGCAAATGCACTAAGCAAGGGCGAGCTCAGCAGCCGTGGCCTGTGGCCACCTGAGGTAACCCCAGTCGCCTTGCTGCTCTGGTGCCAGCTAAGCTGGCAGCTCGTGACAGCTCCTGTAGCTAAATGAGTTCTGGCAGGCATCACCATCATGCAAGCCAGTTTATGAGAGGCCTGGAATAGAAACCAGCACAGGTTACAAGGTGGTCACCTCGGGTCTCCTGTGGCATGTAAGAAGAGCGTGATGACCTGCTCTGCACCACAATTCCTTGCATTGATTTAGCTCTCATTCCCATGAATTATCTGTCAACAAGTCATGATATACGTAATCTGCTTGCAACTTGAAATTATGGTAAGTGGTTTAAGAAAGAAAATTTTAGACAGAATCACAGGATGGTAGGGGTTGCAAGGGACCTCTGGGGATCACCTTGTCCAACCTCCCTGCTAAAGGTTCACTTAGAGTAGGACAAAATACTTGCTTTAAAAGTTCTAGGTTTCTTTGCCATTTGTTCTGAAAAGAGACTACTGAAGATTTTGGCACAATTATCAGCAGAAGGCCCAGAAGTGTTGAGATGCTTGGAAGCACAAGAGGAGGCTACAGTTTCTGAAATTAAAGTATATTTCTTCAATTAAAGGACATTGTGGGGCTGGAGCGTGGCCAGAGAAGGGCAATGAAGCTGGGGAAGGGTCTAGAGCACAAGTCTTGTAAGGAGTGACTGAAGGACCTTGGGGTTGTTCAGCCTTGAGAAAAGGAGGCTCAGGGGAGACCTCCTCACTCTCGGTGACTCCCTGAAAGGAGATTGGAGCCCAGTGGGAGTTGGTCTTGTCTCCCAAGGAACAAGTGATAGGACAAGAAGAAATAGCCTCAGATTGCACTAGGGGAGGTTTAGGTTGGACATGAGAAACAATTTATTCCCCACAAGGGTTGTCAAGGGCTGTCCCAGGCTGCCCAGGGCAGTGGTGGAGTCCCCATCCCTGGAGGGGTTTCCAAGCTGTGGAGATGTGGTGCTGAGGGACATGGTTTAGTGGTGCCCTGACAGTGCTGGGTTAACAGCTGGACTTGATGATCGTAAAGGTCTTTTCCAGCCAAAATGATTCTATGGCTCTGTGTTATCAGAGGTACACACAGAGATGTTCACAGTTCCTGCTGAGAGCACACCTAGTGCCAGCCGGGCTGGGGCTGCAGCCTGCCACCAGCCGCGTGACCCTTGGTGGGCTCCAAGAGAGGTTCAGCACGTGAAGTGACCTTAGTTCTGCTGTCTGATTTCTGCACTGCTTCACCCCTGGGGAAGGTTCACGACAGGTTAATGTCCAGCCGTGGACTAGCACTCAGTGCCTCTGGTGTAAGATTTAGCTGCCTGGCAGCTTGTCTCTGGGGAGAGGCAAGAGGTCAGCAGTCCAGAAGCAGAGGCATGTCATGATGTGCAGAGCAAAGTGCAGCTTGTCTTACTCACCAGCTTGTCTTACCTGACAGCAGGAGGCCTGGTCAGGAGAGCTGGAGAACTTGACCCATGAGAGGAAAGGGATGGTTGTGAAATGGGACAGCGTTTCCCTGTCACTATGGAGTCACTAAGGGAACGGACATATTTTCTTCCTGTTTACATAACATTTCACCAGTAGCTTTGCACCCATCTCTGGTGAATTGCAGCCACAATTTCGAAGCCATGTTGACATGGCGTGGTGATAAAAAAAGAAATTTTTTTATGGTGTGAAATAGAGGCCTCTCAGCAGGCACAGGGCTGGGTTTGGGCTCACCGAAGGGTGCTGTGGGACAGCAGGCTGCGTTGCGGTGGGCTCAGAGGAGATAGATAGATTTAGATGAGATCTAAGGAACAAATTTTTGATGCTGACGGTGGTGAGACCCCTGCCCAGGTTGCCCAGAGAGGTGGAAGAATCCCCATCTCTGGAAACATTCCAGGTGAGGACGAGGCTCTGAGCAACCTGCTCTAGAGTCATAGAATTGTTTGAGTTGGAAGATCTTAAAGATTATCTAGTTCCACCCCCCTGGCATAGGCAGGGACACCTTCCACTAGGTAAAAATCTAGTTGAAGATGTCCCTGCTCACTGCAGGGGTGTTGGCTTAGATGACCTTGAAAGGTCCCTTCCAACCCAAACCATTCTGTGGTTTTAGAGATGTAGCCGTGGCCGCCTCTTTGCTGAAAGTCCACTCAGAGGCCACAGCTGCTGAAGTAGAGATGAGGACAGACTGGAAGGTTGCCCAGGTTATGTCACAGGGGTGAAACTGCTCCCCAGGGAATCTGGAACAGCAAGGTGCAACCTATATTTCATCAGTACATGTGCAAGACTAAACCTTGCTGGGAGGTCAGGCTTGAACTGGGGTTCCACCAGAGTGACTAAGAGGGTGCTACCACACTTTCTGGGTCCATCTAAAGTGCAGTAGCTCATGGCTTAAAACCAAAGGTCTGTACACATGCCCATCATACCACACCGGGGATGTGCAGTACATACCTCACCATTTATTCTCAATACTGTGAAAAAAATAAAAGTGAATTCATTCGCAGCAGTTGTGGCAAGTGCTTTAGTGAGCCTCCATTTTGTTGCAGAGACAATAGCATTGCAGAAAAGTTTTCGTTTCATGTGGCGATGGTGAAAAGTGACAGAGTGCCCAGCTGCACCAGTAAGAGCAGCAGGCTCGACGCACGGGGCTGTCACAGGGGATTAGTCATGTCCTTAGCCACAGGAAAGCTGCGGAGAAGAACAAATCTTGTATCCTGCAGTTCACAGGCTCCTTTCACAGTCAATGCTTTTCTTCACTACAGAATACAGAAGTACACAAAAACGCGAGCTTCCTGACCTCTACCTGATGGCCTTTCCTTCCAAATGTGAGAGAAAAGGCCGTGGGTTTGTTCCGCAAGGTGTGCAGAAAGCCTTCTCTAGCCAGACCGACCAGCTGTTGGCCAGTGGGTGAAGGCCACTAACCACTTCCTTCTGCAGGGTTTGAGGTGCCTGGCAGTCTGGTGGGCTGGGGCCAGCTCACCAGGACAGAACCACAGAATCATTTTGGTTGGAAGAGACCTTTAAGATCATCAAGTCCAACTTTTAACTGCCAAATCTATGACTAAACTGTGTCCCCCAGCAACACATCTCCACAGCTTTGAAGCCCCTCCAGGAATGGGGACTCCACCACTGCCCTGGGCAGCCTGGGACAGCCCTTCGCAACCCCTGTGGGGAAGAAATTATTCCTCACGTCCAACATAAACCTCTCCTGGCACAACTTGAGGCCATTTCCTCTTGTCTTATCACTTGTTCCTTGGGAGAAGAGTCTGACCCCACCTGGCTCCGACCTCCTTTCAGGGAGTCATCGAGAGCCAGAACATCTTCCCTGAGCCTCCTTTTCTCAAGGCGGAACAACGCCAGGTCCTTCAGCTGCACCTCACCAGACTTGTACTCTAGACTCTTCCCCAGCTTCACTGGTGGATGTGTCCCACCATCCTTGCACTCTTCCTTCTTACCATTCCTCTGTGGGAAGGCACCACGCTAAACAGCAGAACCCTCCTCTTTAGGATCCAAGTCAGACGTGACTCAAAGACCCTGCGATTTTGGGAGTCCTGCAGCGGTTTGCTTGCTGAGCTGGGATTAGAGCCTGCAGAATAAAACCGCTCCTGTGCTGCTGTTTGCTCTTGGAGCAACAGCCCCCTGAGTACATTTCGCGGTATCTTAGCTGATACTGTAGGAGATACTCAGCAGAGTACCTTGGAGTACAACAATGCCACGGTCACACAAGCGGAGGATCAGCACTTCCTATTGGGGATACAAGTCACATTCCCCACCCCAAGATTAAAGGCACATCAAATATTTATATAGGTGTCACGCCTCGAGGCCCCGTCAGGATTAAGGTCCACAGTACTCAGTGCTCTAAAAACTGACGATAAGAGCCAGTCCCTGCCCCAAAAGAATGCAGCCCCAGCCCGGGCTTACCCCCACCCTGGGGTGGTGGTTTGAGTTGTCCTGCCGTGCCTGTTTCATAAACCTTCTGCCTGGGGGAGGACCAGTTGAGTTATCAGTGGTACTGAAGGGTGGAGGCTGCGTTTTAATGCTGAGTTCTGGCTCCCCCGCTGAAAATCATAGAATTGTAGAATTGTTTTGACTGGAAGAGCCCTTGAAGGTCATCAAAGCCAGCCCCCAGCTCTGCCAGGTCATTACTAAACCATGTCCCTCAGCACCACATCTCCACAGCTTTGAAACCTCTCCAGGGATGGGGACTCCACCACTGCCCTGGGCAGCCTGGGACAGCCCTTCACAACCCTTTTTGAGGAAGAAATTTTTAATAATGTCCAACCTAAACCTTCCCTGGTACAACTTGAGGCCCTTTTGTCTTGTCCTATCAATGCCTGACTTATGTAAGATGCACCATTCCCAAAGTGGGCAGGATGGGAGCTGGGAAACAACCAAATCCTACAGCACAGGGGATGTGTTCTGCATTGAGAAGTACCTCATCTCATGGAGAAACCTTCTCCCCGTTACAAGAGCAGGATTTCTGGTAGGTCAAAGCACAGCCCTGGACCGTGGGAGGTCTACATTCAATTTCTATTTGTCAGATGTCCTGGGCAAGTGACTCTCCTTCTTGTGCAACTCTTAAGCTATCCAATATTGCTGCTTCACCCAGGCGTGTTGCAGGCATTTGTACAAGTCAAGGAGGCAAGACTTCCTCAGGAGGGTGGCCTACACGCAGCAGTGGGACAGACCTGCTTGACGTTAATCATAGGTTTCACAATCAGAGGAGGCCTTGGCAGCACCAGGCAGGAAGCAGAACCAGTGTCTGGAAGTGACTAAGCCCAGGGCTGGGAATGGGGTGAGAGTATAGCAGGTTCTGGTCAGGGCAGCCTGGCATTGCCGGCAGAGGAAGTCCTGGAAGCAAGTGGCATTGAAGAGAAATGCAGGGGAGGGCTGTCTGGTCAGCTTTAGCACAACAAATCAAGTGAGGCCAAGCCCACCTTTACCTCCAGCATGACCCGGTGGCTCGTGGCATGTCAAGGGAAGATCCTTACGTGAGGCACTGGGCACAGCTCCAAGGTACAGAGCCAGATGCAGCGTGTGACTGCTGGCCAAACCACAGAGGTGTAAGCCAAGTACAAACAGCATCCTGGCTTGGATCAGCACTAGTGTGGCCAGCAGGACTAGGGCAGGGATCACCCCCTTGCACTTGGCCCTGGTGAGGCTGCCCCTCGAATCCTGGGGTCGGTTTTGGGCCCCTCACTCCCAGAAGGACACTGAAGGGCTGGAGCGTGTCCAGAGAAGGGCAACGAAGCTGGGGAAGGGTCTAGAGCACAAGTCTGGTGAGGAGCAGCTGAGGGACCTGGGGGTGTTGAGCCTGGAGAAAAGGAGGCTCAGGGGAGACCTTCTCACTCTCCACAACTCCCTGAAAGGAGGTTGGAAGCAGGTGGGCTCAGTCTCTTCTCCCAAGGAACAAGTGATAGGACAATAGGAAATGGCCTCAAGTGGTGCCAGGGGAGGTTTAGGTTGGACATGAGGAATAATTTCTTCCTCAAAAGAGGTTGTGAAGGGCTGTCCCAGGCTGCCCAGGGCAGTGGTGGAGTCCCCATCCCTGGAGGGGTTTCAAAGCTGAGGAGATGTGGTGCTGAGGGACATGGTTTAGTGGTGCCCTGGCAGTGCTGGGTTAATGGCTGGACTCCGTGATCTTAACGGTCTCTTCCAACCAAAACGCTTCTATGATTCCAAGTACAATACCTGCTGCCATGTAACGTTTGTGCCTTTGTGGCTGTGTCCCGTGACCTGCTTATTCACGTGCACATTCTGGTGCGGTTTCCTCTGCAGCCTGGCGCAGCGAGGAGCGCTCGGGCATTTATACCAGCGGATTTGCTGGGACTTCATTCGCCTCCAGGGATCTGCTCGTGAGATGAATTTAGATCTCTAATAATCTGTCCATAGGCTGCTGCCTCACACTCCGCATGCACGGCCAGCGGTACACGGATCGCCCAGCTTCATTTGCCAGAGGGCTTGAACAGGTTACCCCAGAGATCCCAGCACGGAGCAGCTCTGAACAGCTCTGCTGAACTTTGTCCCCCCAAGAAGGGAGTTCATCCCGGCAAGATAAACCACAGCTGTTCTGTCCCCTGTTCCGGGAACTGGCTGTCACAGTCCTTGCTGGCCCACAGGAAGGGAACGGGCCAGAAAGCTGGTTCAAAGCCCCAGGAACCTTTCCCTGGCTGAAAGCGAGCTGTAGAATCATAGAACCATTGTGGTTGGAAGAGACCTTTAAGATCTGGGCAGAGCTCTGATGCCACGCACGCTGCTGCGCTGCCTTCCCTGCGAACCATGAATGTCAAAGTGCCTGGAGCTGCTGTTTTGTCTATTTTCAGTATGCCAGTGACTAACGTTTAGGTATCGCCTTTCAGAACTCTTAAAAATAGAAGTTAAAAAACTGCTTCACGTAATCCCTTACCACGTAATACCTTCCTGGCTGAGAGGAAGAGAGCAGCCACGGTAGCAACAGGACATGAATGTTTTGGAACTTAGCTCTGATCCAGAGAGAAGCTAATGACAGGTTATTTATACAGAGCCTTTTTCCTTCACAGACCGCACAAAAAGTGGATCAACGGAACGATTCCCGCTTCGCACCACAACAAGGGCAGGTTGCTCGGACGGCAGCAGAACTGGAAGAGGACCCGTATCCTTCGTTTGATTCCAGCCTGCTTGATTACGGCTTCCGTGCCTTGCAATAAATGTGTGATGAGTAAAAGATAATGCTGTCACGGTGTTAAAGGCAATTAAGACAGAAAAGATTCGTCAGTTATGTTTTCAAACATTTACAGCTCCCTGGAGAACTGCCTTCTGCCAATTCTGCTTTACAGGGAGGAGAAAACCGTCCCTTCCCTGGGTTCTTGCAAACTGGCGTTTCCCAGCTGTGTGTATCATCAAGTGAATCAAATAAAGACAAATCTGGCCTCTCACTTCCAGTTAAGCCTGTCATGCTCCGTGGCACTACACAGTATGTCAAGAAACCCAGGCCGCTGATCTGGCGTGTCATTGCTGCGAAAGGAAATTAAGACAAACACAGATTTATGAAAGAAGGCCCCTTTTCTGGCACCAGGCGAGGATTTCCTGACTGCCTGCTCATACCACAGTGCAGATCATCTATTTTATGTTCGCAAAGGGAAATCCCAGCAGTTCATGCCACAGCATTGAAACACAGGCTTCTAAAAATAGCATTAAAGGGCTGGGCTGGAAACAACAATAAAAACGAAAAAGAAAACCTTGTCTTTTTGTTTGCTTGCTTTTTTTGAAAGTAAGGACGCTAAACTCAACCCCAAGAGCTAATTTCAAAATGATGGGGCCTGGAAGGTGAGGTGAGATGTCAAAACATGCAGGTGGCTGGTGGGGAATGGCTGCAGGAGCCTCTTCTCCCTGCTTGGCATGGTTTCTGCTGCAGTCCTGTCCTTGGTAAATGGTGAGGTAGAAGAGGCCACTCTCCACTGGCTTGGGAAGGGAGGACAAGCAGGGAGAGGACTGAGGACTGCTTTGCACATTGCTGCTAAAGTTGACACCACCAGGTCTCTTCTTCACTCTGTTTTCTCATGGATCTCCCTGAGATCCCACTCAGAGTTTCCCTCAGAGGTCTGATGCTCCCCTTCCCCCAATGTATTTGGAGGCTTCACTCTTTCCCACCATTTTGGGTATTCCTGCCATCAGCCCTTAAAATTTAGAGCTTTTATTGAGCTAAATTAGCCCATTGCAGACACAAATGCAAGGAAGGCCCAACCGGGGCACAGCGTAGTTTGAGGTAAGTGGGTTTCAAAAGCCAGTCAGTGAAACTGGTGCAGTTCCCCCAGAGCCGGTGCTCAGTCTGTGCACTGCTTGGAGGAAGCACAACGAATTAGGTCTTGCCTAGTTCCGTGAGACCCATCTGGTGCAGAGCACAGATGGAGGTGGAGAGAAGAGGACGTGCAGGGTGAGCAGTCGGGAGAAAAATCATGGCAATTCCGCATTCCGGGTGGCACGGCTTTCAGAATCCAGGTTTGTGGTTATTGGAGGACGTGTAAATCCTCATGCAGAAACATCATAAAGGACAAATCATCGATCTGAGAATGAAAAAAATTATTCCACAGAGAAACAGAAAAGAACAGAAGTACTTCTGAAGATGACTGCAGGGAAGGAAAGAGTATCCAGTTCTGTCATGCCTTTTCAACTGTCTTCGTTTATTTCCGTGATCCTGATAACGAATCCACGTTGATAGCCGCTGAATTCACATGCTTTGCTGTTTGACTGGCAAATTCGTAGGGTTTGTTCTGGTGCAACGCGGGCTCCTCACTCCATGGTGCAGGGTGTCTATGGTGAGACAGGGATGAGAAGCAGCTTTGCTGCTGAACCTGCCTTCCTCTTGCCGTTACATTCCCTCAAACCCACAAGAAGAAACAGGGAAGAATCTTTCCTTGCTGAGAGCCCTTCAAATACCATTGGGACACCACACATGAAAACACATCTAAAGTTATCCCACCATAACGTGGGAAAAATCAAGCATCCGTAGACCAGAGGAATGACATCACGGGCTGCAGGTTTCTCACAGTTGTCTTAAATACACAGTGACCTTAAAAATACCAGCTCAGTTTGCTCAAGGATGGTTGGGACTCTCCGTGTTGTCCCAGATGAGCAATCCTTGTAGCATCGTTGTCCCGGGGAGATCCTTGGGGCATTCTCCTATGCGTGACTTCTGCAAACGCCTTTTCTTTGGCAAGTCGGGAAAGCAGACAGTTTATGAGAATTTCTAGTGGTTTTCTCTTGCAAACAGCGTTTCTCAGAGAATTATACTGTCTGAGTGGAAGAGGTCGGGACCACGCAGCGGGATATTTATGCAGCTGGCTGCTCAGATTGCCTTTGTATAGTTTTTTCCAGAGCTCTAGTTATACGTGGACCTACCAATTCATTCTCAAACCTGGCTTGTTAAAATTCATTAAGTAAACACTTAGGTATGGCAATTTCTAGGGCTGCTTTCCTCTATATTCCAAGTGTTCTTGCTAATCCATGAAATTTAGCAACTAGGTATGAAAGCCACGGTCAGAAAGAGCTAACGAGGTCCTCCTGGAAGGGTCTAGTCTCCACTGGGTGTGTGCATACAACTCCCATTAATGTTAATTGGCCTCACAGAAGCACAGCAAAAGGAAAACGTACCCTAGAAAACAGAAAAATCTACTTATGTGTCCAGACAGGTCATGGTCCCCTGTTCCACAGCTGGCGTTGGTGACAGCCTTATTTAGTGCAGTATCTAGAGCTATTTTTGCTTTACCTCCCCTCAAAAGCCACAAGATACACTGTGGACGAAATGCCAAATAAACTCTGTCACATTATTTATGCTATCGCAGCGCATGATTTAATGCAAAAAGAAATCTAAAGCCCACTACTGGCACCCCGTATCAGGGGAGTGCTTAGTGTCTGCTTAACTTCCAGCACGTATTTGACTGCAAATAAGGTTTAAATACATTTCTGACTCGGCCCTACGGTGAAATCAGCAAAAAAAAAAGAAGAACCCAGCTAACGACGCAAGATGCCAGAGGGTGTTGGGAGCCTTGCAGTCTTGGCACCCATTGCATCGCGTGCAGGCCAAGATGGCCAGCTACAGCCAGGCTGCTCCAGGGCACGCGGGGAGGGAGAGCGATGTCAAGAGCGATCAGAAAGGCTCGTCACGGACATGGCGCTTTCCCCCCCCCCGCTGTCCCCATAGCCCTGTGCCGCCAGCGCAGCTAATCTGTGCAATCTGCTGCCCTTACCCAGCTAATCCTCCCCCCCACACTCACACGGTCACCGAGCGCTCGTCCCTCTGCCCCGGCTGCCTGCAGCTGGGCTCTGAGCCTCTTAGGGCAAAGATCAGCTTACTGCTTTGCACATTGCTGCTTGGTACTGGGGAGGCTGCGCCTCCAATCCTGGGGTCAGGTTTGGGCCCCTCACTCCAAGGAGGACATTGAGGGGCTGGAGCGTGGCCAGAGAAGAAGGGCAATGAAGCTGGGGAAGGGTCTAGAGCAGGAGTGTGGTGAGGAGCAGCTGAGGGAGCTGGGGGTGTTGAGCCTGGAGAAAAGGAGGCTCAGGGGAGACCTTCTCACACTCAACAACTACCCGAAAGGAGGTTGGAGCTAGGTGGGGTCAGTCTCTTCTCCCAAGGAACAAGCGATAGGACAAAAGGAAATGGCCTCAAGCTGCACCAGGGGAGGTTTAGAGGTAAGAAGTTTAGGAACAATTTATTCCCCACAAGGGTTGTGAAGGGCTGGCCCACGCTGCCCGGGGCAGTGGTGGAGTCCCCATCCCTGGAGGGGAGATGTGGAGATGTGGTGCTGAGGGACATGGTTTAGTGGTGACCTGGCAGTGCTGGGTTAACAGCTGGACTCCATGATCTTAAAGGTCTCTCCCAACCAAAATGATTCTATGATTGCCTTCTGCTGTGGGCTCAAAATCCTCTGGCTGTTACTGTAATACAACTCTTTTCAGTTGTTGTTCTTTCCTAAGACAACCTTCTTAGGCTTTCCTCTCCTTCCTCCTCAGGAGCTGCTGCCATGCTCTTATTACAAACCCTTCACCACAAACACGACAGCAATGACTTTGTGTGCACGGCTGTAGTACTGAACAGCAGCTGAGACCTTACTGCTGAATGAACGGGGAGCCTTCACAGGGCCTTCCAGCCTCCCGTTCCCTCTACTCAAAAGTGCCAGACCCCAAGAAGCTGTTGATTTTCACCTCTTACTTCAGCACCAGAGGACATCTAACCAGCACCTCCAGCCCCAGCTTTGGTGCTGCCAGGAGGCGATCGGAACTGAACCAAGCTGCAGGCTGAAATTTGTTCATCTAACTATTCAAATAAAGTATTTCCATAACCAGAAACAATAACCACAAACGGTTTGTGAGGTGACAAAGTCTTTCTTGCATAAGTTTCATGAGAAGGAAAGCGAAAACATGGACTGAGAAGTTCTGTTTCTGGTCATGTTAAGAAGCTAACTTTCATTAGCTGATGTTTGCTCACGTGGGAAGGAGCTGGAAGAGATGATGTTCTGCTCTGCACCGTCAGAGGGGCATAAGAAATGCCTGGGAAGGGGCCAATATGTCTTTGATCTGTGAAGGCCATGACAACGCGTGGCCTTCACGTGTTTCAGCAGAAACATTGTGTGCAGGCAGCATCATTTAGTAGACCAGGATTCAGATGCTACCTCTTGAAACAGCAAACAGAGTGGCTACAATCCAGCACCCTGCCACACAGGTGGACCCAGCACGTGCTGTGAACCCTCCTGGTTAGCAGAGCATGCAGAAGGGTCTTCTCAAGCCAAGCAGGAGGCACTAGGTCTGTGCTCGCTGCCCAGCGAGGTCCCCCTCCATTGCAGCTCCCGCCCAAGCAAACCTGTACTCGTAGCTCATGCAGAACTTGAGCCGTTAAAAGCCGTTTACACAAAATCCACAGCAAAATTTCCTTCCTGGGGAAGGCACATTTAAAATCAACCCATTTCGGCGGGGGCTTTTTGTTATTATTGAACCTACACAGCAAGGAGAGGCAATTCCCTACAACTAATGAACTATGTTCCTCCGCCCTCTAATCCCACCAACCCCTACCGAGGGATGTCAGCAGCGGACATGGCCCTGAATTACCACGCGTCAGACGCATAAAGGAAATCGTTAAAATTCGCTGTCGTTAAAAAGGTCAAGTAGTTTGGAGGTGTCCTGACAAGCTGCGTGAGGCTCTGGAGGCGCTGGCAGAGGAGCTGCTGGCTGCACGGCTGGCCCGGGAGCTGTCGTGCAGCCAGCCTCCCGCGCACGCATCTTGCTGACCCAGGCGATTGCATCACTCTGTCTCCTGAGGCAGAAGCTGCATTTTTCCACGCAGGCCCATATGGTACGTTAAATTGAATAACGAATCCCTATTTCCGGAGGAGCTCTCCAGCAAAGTGATGATTCTGGGAATTTTGGAGGGGGACAGCGGGCAGGGCTAGGGAAGAAGGACCGTGACCAAGACCAGAGGGTGCCAGGCCCACATATATACATCTGTGTTCCTGGGTGTTTTCCAGCTGCTTTTTGGAGAACACTAGACAGGAAATTGATGCCATGGGGCAAATATTCATTCTTCCCGACTTCCCTCCGAAAGCAAGCACAGATTTGCGCTGGCTAGACTCCCTTCCTGCGGAGCACCGTGGCTTCCCCCAGCACCGTCCGCAGCAGCATGTTCAGAAATGACTAAAACATGTGCGAGCGTGGAAAAAACAAACAAAACCTGCCAGATGTTTGCAACACGAACCTCAGGAACACAGAGCTCGCGGCAGGAGCTGATGCTTGTGTTGCACTTCCACGCCGGGCTGGAGAAGCTGCCAAGCTTGGACTTGAAGCAGAAGCGTGGTATCTGGATGCCATGTCTGAGAGCTGAAGCAGGAGCGTGGCATTTTGGTGCTGCATCCTTCAAGTCAGGTAGATGTACTACCACATTTTCCATATTTGCATTGTGGAGTTGTCCACTGCAGGGAGAATTTGGAGGTGACAAACAATTCCGTCACATCAAGGTGCCTCACAGCTTCAGCGTGCTCCTCTGTGTCTCACCACGCTCCCTGCCCCTCGGCTGAGACACCCAGAGCAAGCTCACGCTGAACTTCTCACCAGCTCTGCAGCGGAGCTCAGCTTTGCTGGCCCTCGCTTGGACCTTATTACTCTTCTCCCCAGGGTTTGCATTCAGCGTTGGTTGCAATCCTGCCCAAGCCTGTCGCCCAGCTTATGCTGTGGCCAGCAGGAAGCCTCTCCTGTGGAGAGGAGTTAATGGGTGAGAACAACCCAGCGCGGCATTTGTACATTTAGTGGTGCTTACTTCAGCTGTTACCACGCTTTTGAAGTGTTATCAGTGAAAAATCATTTATTGAGAGCTCTTGAAGCTTTTGATAAGTCCCTCGTGAGAAGCTCTTGGCAAAGCACGCGGGCTGGAGGGGAGAGGTAAAGCCTGGCTGCCAAGTAAGTGCTGGGTGCATGAGAGAAGGGGAGGAAAAGCGAGCGAGCAGCCAGCCTCACGACAGCGCTTCCTCGCACAGCCCAGAACAAAGTGAAGAGCAAGGCAGCAAATTCTGTCTGTACCACAAGCGCTTCAGCAAGAGCTCGGCAGGACTTGCCGCTGAAGCGGCTCATTGAGCAATCCCCGGCACACAAAGCGCGGGGAAGACGCAGACAAGAGCCCGCGTATCAGGGGGAACAATCTGAACGACTCACACGCCAAGTTCTCGTGTTGTAACAGCCTCCCCGAGCAGAAATAGAGACAGCTGGGAAGGGCAGATGAACTCCGCGTGCTGCCGAGTGAGCCTGAAGTGAGAGCCAGGGAAGCTGCTCTTGCAGCCCGTCGCCAGTGATTAAGTTTATTTGCATTCTGGCCCCACTGGTGAGGAGGCTTTGGGGCACATTCCTCCTCAAGGTTGCTCCATTCAATGCACACACAAGCTGGGCCCACTGGATATTAAAGCAGAACTAGCAGCAGGTCTGTAACAGCCTTGGATGATCGCAAACCCTTGCCTGGGTGCAGCCAGCGACAATTTTAGTCTTCCTTCAGGATGGATTTTAGCACCAGCTCGAGAGAAAGGTTCGAGCACCTGTTCCTCACAACCAGGGGAGGCAAAGAGGAGGACAGGAGCATTAAAGAGCCTTTTTGGTGCTTCAGTTCTTGGTTAAAGCTGTTGCTAGTTCTTCATTATCCCTTGGTGTGAGCAGCTAAGGCAGCCCTAGCAGCTGGGATACAGCAGCAGCACTAAGCTGATACAGCTTGTATTTACAGAAAGCCACCGTGATGGCTGAGGAGAGTTTCCACCACCTGTGTTTCAGGCCTAGATTTATCCCCTTTTAAAAACAAATCTCCTTTTAAAACCAAGAGACACATAGATCACTTGTGAACCAAGTTTCACAAGCCCTCCTCAGCCCCGGCCAAGCACTGGCAGGACGACAGCCTCTTGCAAACCTCTGATCTCCTGAGCATGGTGAGGGGACAAGGTCATGTCCTCCCAGAGGGGAGCTGCCACCATCCCATGCCAGCCTGTGCTGTGCCCGAGCAGGAGATACGAGGGGAACAACTGGTTCCCAGAGGCACAACCAGTTACCTACAGCTTATGAAAGAGCAATAGCAACAGCCTGTCTTCAGACGTCTTTTCCTTTCAATCAGCTGTTTGGGTGCTGGTTGGACTTGATGATCCTAGAGGTCTTTTCCAACCTAAATGATTCTATGATTTTATCATAGAGGACCTGACAGCCCTACTGATTAACGCCTGCCCCGTGCAATACTCGATGTCCCAGCACGTACCTCCGGCACGCTCAAGAAATTTTATCAAGCTACATAAATACCACTTGGCAACAGAACAAGAAATCTCCAATCCTTCCAAAGGAGATTTCACAACTCCAGCAGTAAATTAAATCTATCCCCCCAATAGCTCATTCACAAGGAAGTTCTGTAGGAGAGCAGGGTGATAGGAAGAATTCACTTCTCCTTCTGGAGCACCTCCAGCAAAGGGGTCAGACGTGGTGGTGAGCAACCAAGGAAGGTGAAGCAGAGTTCACGCCATGGCTCGTTGCACATTCTGCTGCCTCAGCATTTTAGGGCTTACACTGAAGATCTGAGGTGATGAAAACAGAGCAGTGGTGTTTGGTAGGTACAGCTGGTCACCATCATGGGGGCATGTTGCCAGTAGTGCTGCTCTTCAGACTTTTGCAAGCGTTGAATGCCTTGTCATGGCCAACTGA
The DNA here is from genome assembly GCA_013400335.1 of Eurystomus gularis. Lineage (NCBI taxonomy): Eukaryota > Metazoa > Chordata > Aves > Coraciiformes > Coraciidae > Eurystomus > Eurystomus gularis. The sequence continues at coordinate 314,062 of VZZY01005983.1, forward strand.
TGCTAGGAACCCACCAGCAAGCCAGGCTGGGACACATGGTGTGCTTGTAATACGAAACAATATTCATCATTAAACTGGTATGCTGCTTGCAATAATTATTCATTTTTGTGTATTATAACAGCCTCCAGAACGTGGTAAAAAAAATGCAGGCTCCTATAAATACTTCTGTGGTTTTATCAAACGTTTCTAAAATCTGCTTCAGATGCTTAATGCTCTGGAAAATGTGCAGGAATGAGACAGAAAACACCTGAAACATCTCCGTCAGCAGGAGCCTTCTGACTTCAGCAGATCACAGCTAGAGATTATCTGGAACAGGCATCAGTTGATGTGTTGGCCCCATCGTTGCATCCAAGTGAAAATTAAAGCCATTTGGTCTGACTATGCAAATATCGAGTTCATGGGAAATAACCAGGGATTTGATTCCATAGTGGTATTTACTGCAAAATTTCCTCACCCAGTCCTTCGTGCAGCCTGCAGGACAGGCCTTCTGTAAGGGTATTTTCAATAAAAACCTGTCCCGGTGGCCAACAGCACGAACTCTTAATAAAACAGAGTTGTTTAGGGTTCTTCTGAAGGAGATCCTGCTTCTTACACATCTGCACATGGTTTGTCTCGGTGCACAAAATGAAAGAAATCTTCTAAGTCTGCGGTATTGAAATATCATTGCGTTTAAATGTCAGGCTTTACTTTTTTTTATTAAGGGAAGGACATAAGGCACTTTGCAAACCTGAGCTTGATCCACAACATTATCACGGCTGTTTAAGTTCCTACCCTGCGTCCCATCTCTAAATCAAATTGATGGGAGGTAGTCCAGCCTATCCCCATGCACGTAGCTCTAGAACCAAAGATGCCAAATTTGGTGAAGGCTTTAGGTTTTGAGGCTCGATCTGGATTTCTAAGGCTGCTTCTCTCCTCTGTGCTCCCCAGCAGATCCCCTTCTTTAGTGCTGATAAAATTGCTGCTACCACTTCTTTATGGCTGTGGTAGGATCAGTCGTGACTGAAGCTGCAGGTAACAAGCACTGAAGAACATTGTGCCACAGCCTGGCCAAGAGCTCTTCCCCTGCATTTATTACAAAGCTTTGTTTCCAGTGGCCAGATATTCATAGGGATGAGCACACGATGTCTGTGAAGGTGTACAATTATTCATGCTCATTTTACAATGACTTCAGCTTCATGGAGTTATTTTTGGCAAGTACGAATCCATCCTGCTATCAGTAGTGTCAGTGCACCTGATTATCTATTTTCTGGCATAAGACCGACCCTATTCTCCCCTATTTAGGTACCACAAGCCCAAATATTCTTCCTCCAGGCTGCTTGGCTGGGAAATTTTACTACCTACAAGTTCATGCAAGCAGACAGCAGCTCCAGGTTGGCTGTTTACGGAGGTATTGGCACTGCTCCCTCTCGCTGGAGCATCAGGGTTTGGGGTTGCTTTTTAAATCATTTGGATAAAGGCAAATAAATATTGCCCAACAGGGAGTAAATTTCTGGTCCTCCTTGAGCATCTGTGCAGACTGCTCTTTCCAGAAGGAAAGCAGCAAGAATGTCACTGATGGGCGATGAGCAGACATGCTGCTGAGAACGGAGGTGGCCTGTACACCAGGGTCTGGCCACACGGACCAGTTCTGCAACTCCAGTGAAGGCTCAGCCAGACTTTGGCAGTACAAGAACTCCAGACACTGACAGCCAGCCCTTAGTTCCAATCCTGGAGCCTTTTGTAGGGTCACATACTAACACCTTCCAAACAGAAATCTCCTGTAAAGGGGATAGGGATCAAGAGTCCCTTTGCACAGGTCCATAAAGAGATTGCTCCAACAGCCAGAAGGAAAATAAGGAATAGATCACAGAACTGTAGCCTAGAATGGTGTGACCACAGCCATCTCTAATGAGGGACTATATCAGTGTTTCTCTTACAGATCTAAACACTTAGGGTTCAATTCAAATTCGATACTGAGCATCTACAGCCCCAGAGAGGACAGGACAGTCCACTGATGAGGACACTGGTTTAGAAATGGAGTTCCACCTCTTGTACTGGCCAGAAAATAGATGTGATCATGCAAGAGGTTATTTGTGCTTTCTGGACCTGTTTTCCATCTTCCTCACCAGATCCACCACACCTTGGATAGAGCAAGGTTCAAGGGGTTTGTGATAGTCCGGTGGTTGGAGATGGGCCAAATTTACCACAGGCAGAAATAACTTAGATGTACAAAACCAACACGTGATGTACGCAGTGAACGCACACAGGTTGGGCAGAAGATCCCAGCTCTGGTACAAACAACCTTGCAAATGAGAGCTCCATGTTGTGCTGTGCCTGCTGGGAGGACCATCAGACAAGAGGACTTGCTACTAAAGGTTAGCGGCATCAACAGGGCTGCATTGCTTTTAAACTAAGAGCGTCGCAAGCCTTGTTCCAGGCATGTCTGACCTGCCCCATCAGAGCTGAACTGGGAGACAGCCAGCACCCTGCAGAGCAAGGCTCGGCAGATAAAAGCACCCAGCTTCCACACGGATCTTTCAGCAGAGAGCTCAGGCTCTGCTGAAGCAGCCAGACCCTTTGCAGAGGTGGCAGGTGATCCTCTTTTCCTGCCTGGAGACAGAGCCATGGCTCTCGTTCTCCTCGACCTCACCACCATGGTGTACCCTGGCTCTGCCACTCCCCGCTTCTGGCCCAGGTTCCCTTTTCTTACATCTCCAGCCTTGAGAATCCATGCTTAAGATTGTTTTTGTGCTTTGGAGTGGCTGCCAAGCCTAATCACAGCCCTGTTAAGGACCTGGGGGCAGCCTCCAGGGATCCTGTAAACCAACTAGCATGTTTTTCAGGATTCTGGGAGGCTGTAAAGTTGCACCTTTCCCAGCCCAGCCTCAACATACAGAGTAGCTTTAGAGCAGCCCACACAGCATCGCTGGGCTCCGATCGTTCTATCAAAGCCAGTTCAAGCCCTGTTAGCTTCAAGTACTGCATCTCAACTTCACCCCTCCATACCTAATCCAAAAAATCATCTGCCACTCACACCTATTCACACAAAGCACAACCTGGTCCTATCACTGTGGCCCTCCTAATTCAGTCTCCCCTTTTTTCTGCAAGTGAGGAGAGTTGTGCTTCAGAGGACACTGCAGATCCCCTGGCCCACTCGCTCCAGCTCTTTGGGTTATGCTGGTCCACAGGCAAGTTACCGCAAAAAGTCAGTGCATGGCTGAATTGGTGGCGGGTAGGAGATCTGTCACAGGTCCCGGGATTCGGAAAAACCCAGAATAATTTTTTTTCTATCAAAGGAGACAGTCAGCCCTGTGTTTCCCATAGCTGAGATACTGCAGAAGTTGGGAAACTGAAGGTGGAGGAAAGAGGTGGAAATGCGCGCAGAGTCACATTGCTCAGCGTATCTGACGTGAAGAAGGAAAAATCCCTGCAGTAAGGAATTGAGGAGGAGCTGCAGGAAATCGATGGAGCCTGCCTGCCAGCATGCTGCTTCCCATGCCTTTCCATGAGGAAACTCAGGAAAAAAAAAAACAAACAACAAACTATCGTGCAAAAAAAAAACCCTGAACAGCACAGGAGAAGTGAGGTGCCTGGTATCAAAGCCACCTGTACTCTGGCCACCTGCACCAAGATGGGTAGGAGATGTTGAAAGCTGGTCAGACCCTGCTTTTTGTCATCAGCGAAGACACACAGCCCTCTGTGTGTCCTAGGGGCTGGGGGGAGGGTGAGCCGGAAAAGACCACAGAGATCCCTCACTGGACATGACCTGTTTCAAGGTTTCATACTCTTCTGTGTTCTTCTACCTTCCTCTGAACACCTGCTGGTGAGGGTCAGGAAACAGCATCAGCTGGACCCCTGCCACGCTCCAGCACGGCTATTCATATGAGGCATCAGGTGCCAAGGCCAGGGACTGCTTTCATGGAGTACTTCGGGCGTGCAAGCCAAGACGAGAAGAAGTTGTCTATACACTTGTCTTGCTGCTCTAACACCCGTGCGTAAAGAAATGCATTAGAATATTTACCCCAAATTGCAGGTGTGGAAGCTGTAATTTAAGAGGACTGGCAGCAGAATGGCTGCGTCTACATCTACTGCCATCTGAGAACTGTTTTGGCAGCTCTTTGGTAATACTCAGTTTGGGTTTTGCTCAGTGTTGAACAGGAGCTATTTGTGGAAGAGTAAACACATGATGCCATTTGTGCCTTGTGCCAACCCCTGGATGAGGTCGGGATGGAGCAGGGTGATGGAGCAGGGTGACGGAGCACACAGCTGGCAAGACCCTCAGCCCATCATCTCCAGCCTTTTCCTGGGTGTCACGTTTAACTGGAGAGCAATGGATTGGATGCAAAGGCTGCCCAGTGCTCAGGGACACGAGCAGGGCAGGGGGCTGGGGAGACACTCTGTCCTTCCACTGCGACAGCACAGGGCTGAGCAACGAGGTCAAAGCCATGAGGTCTTCAGCAGAGTCCATCCAGGCCAAACAAGTGGTTTTCATATGCTCTCCAAGCTTAAGAAACCCACAAAACCCAACTCAAGCGGCCCCAGTTTATTTAATGGAGGTGTCACTCCTCCTCAGCTGCTGCCCTCCAGTAAAGCTGTGTATAATAACCTGTTGATATTTAATTAATAAGGACGCTTATTAAACTTGAATCCAGCATGCCTTTGAAGCGTGGCTCTGGACGAGCACACACCCTCCCGTACACCCAAGCCCACCTCGATCCTGAGCACCAGAGGTCTGGCGCATTGGGTACCAGGGAGCCTGATGCTCACTGGAAAAGCAGTTCCTGTGCAACCGAGTCAATAACAGCCATTCTTGCAATAAAAGAATAAGCCCCAAAAAGCAGATCCCAGCTTTGTTTTGCAGCAGCGTTGCTGAAGGATGCGTGCAATAGCCCCGCAGGACCTGGCTTGGGGCAAGCCAGAGGAAGGCAGGGGGAACTACGGGAGGTTGGGGGGACCCCCTGGTTGTTTAGGCTGTGGTAGATAATCCAGGGGCACGGCCTGACAGCACCCTAGGGATGTAAGAGGCTGCAGCAAAGGGAAGGGTGCAAACAGCTTCTAAGGACATGTAATAACAGGTTTGCCTCTCAGCACAAAAGGTTCAGCTCCACATTGGGGCGTTCAGGAGGCTTCTGCATTTCCCAGCTCTGAAGGATTTCAGAAATACGCTGGGCTGAGTTTAATCAGGGTGAATTCAGAAGCGAATCCTGCCTCGGGACAGGCACAGAGCTCTTTCTACGACACATGAGGCGTACTCTTACTTCTGAGCAGGGAAGAGCCGTGACCCAGACGGCATGCTGCCAAGTGATCTAAGTGAAGGCTTGGTACAAGCCTGGAGCCATCTTCCAGGTAAGGAAGGAGAGACAATAATCATAATTTAATGAGACTGCTCAAGGCTGCGCTTGGCAGACTCTGAGCACCAGCTGAGCAACGTTCCTCAGCCGGCAAACCAGCATCATGACGGGCTCTCCGCACTCCTCACAGCTCCACAGTGCCCAGCCCAGCCCTTTCCTTCCCTCATTTTGCCTGGATCATTCTGCTAAGCGAGAGACACCCATGGTAACACCAGCGAAATCCTCTGGGTTTGTGCAGTGGCAGTAACGGGAGCCCAGTCAGCTTTCCATTGCTATGCAAGGAGGAATCAACATCAGCTCATCCTTAGTGAGGCGCTTATTTTTTGTTCCCTAGCAAGGATGCTGCTGATGACAATGAGGCTTTTCTGCAGAAAAAAAGTTCTCTGACAAATCACCCAATATTTTTCTAAAAAGTCATTTCCAGTTTCACTCTATGGAAAAATTAGCAGGAACCACTCTAGGCGGTGGCTTCACAATTTCCATTTCCTCTTGCAGAAGGCCTGGCCTTCCAAAAAAAAAGCAGGAACAGAGATATCTGCGTCTCCCACACGCAGATGTGCTACTGCCTGGGTTGTGGTTGTGGCCTGGCTCCCTCACCAAAGCAGCAGTGAGGACCTCAACACCTCAGAGGAGCCCTCAGAACCGCAGCAGAGCCTGTGCTGGCCAGACCAGAGACCTCCCTTCTGTGCCATGTCCTCACCTGCTCCTGATGGAGAGAGGCCCTTTATCAGGGAGCGTAGTGATGGGACAAGGGGTCACAGTTTCAGATGAAAGAGGAGAGATTTAGATTGGATATTAAGAACTGAGTCACCATGAGAGTGGTGAGAGCCTGGCCCAGGTTGCCCAGAGAGGTGGTCGCTGCCCCATCCCTGGAACCATTGCAGGTGAGGTTGGCCGGGGCTCTGAGCAACCTGCTCGAGTTGCAGATGTCCCTGCTCAGTGCATGGGGGTTGGACGAGATGAGCTTTAAGGTCCTTTCACACCCAAACACTGTGTGCCTGCCAAGTCCTGCCCAGTCTTTCCGAACACGTAGCTTTCCCTTCATCAGAGGGTGGCGAGAGCCAGCAGTCACATCAAACTGCACACAAACGGTTCCAGCAGCTGCATCCGCGTTCAGGGGCCAAGGGCATATTTGCATCCTCCAACATGACACCAAAAATTGAGTGGAAATTTAAAAAAAAAGGGGGAAGCAGCAACGTGCCCTTTCAAGAGCCCTGGCCTCGCTCGCTCAGCAGCGGGTGTTTGTTACAGCCCCAGCCCTGCCCATCGCTCCCTGGTCACCCAAAGGGCCACGGGGCAGCAGGTCCCACCAGCAGCCAGACCCCCCAGGAGGGGACATCAGGCAGGTGCTGACCAATGAGCCCACCACACAGGAGCAGTGCCTGGTTTCGAAGAGAAACCTGCTCGTGATGAAGCACCCATAACCGCGCCCAGGATGTCTGCAGGGTTTGAATACACGTATTTTACTGACTGTTGAGGATTTCTTCCTATCGGCAGCTTCATTTCCATGCTCTTACTTTTCCTCTCTCATTTTCTATTTGTGTTTTCTTTTTTTTTTTTCCCTGCTGGACATTTCCTTGAGTGCTTCTCACAATCCCTTGCCCTGTTTCTGTTCCTGCTCCTTTTGACCTCCCTTCCTCCTCCTCACAAGAAACGAATTCTCACTTTTCTTAAATCACTTCCTTCTTTCTTCTCCTCCTTCGCTTTGCTCCCCACCAGCACTGGCTCCGTGTTGGGCTCTGGCTGCAGCTTTTCACTTCCATCCAGCCAGGCAATGCCAAGGGGCTGTTCAGGTCAGAGACAGCATCTCCTCCTCCTTATCCAGAAGGTCCTGGGCATGTTTTCAGTTCAGACCTGTCTCATGACCCCTTCCCCTCATCTGGGGTCCACATCAAACTGAGCCTGCTTTGGTGCCCCACATCTGCTCAGGCAGAGAATTGCTTTCCCATCCCTGCACCTCAGCAGCGGTGGGGAACCCAGCAGAAGGTCCCTCAAAAAGCCACCACAACATGGAGATACAGCCAGTCATGTCCCTGGGGTGCTGCGCCAGGGATAACAGAAGTGAAAATGGTTACAAACTCCCCCACCATCTGCAATGGGCAAAAAGGGAAGTCCACTCTCAAAGCTGGTCCATGGCCTGGTCTGAGAGCAGGTCATCTCCACTAACCTAAACCCGTGTCCCACCATGGGACCATCCCGGAGCAGCTGCAGGTCCAGGCACCTGTGATACTTGGTTGTATGATTGGTTCCTCCTCAAAACACTGCTGGGAGGGTGATTGCAGATTCCTTCTTGGGGAGGTTGGGTAACCAACATAGTGCTGGTCAGCTGCAGAGGTATGAGGCTTGCACAAAGCCCGACAGACAAAACAAAACGCGAGTGTGTATCAACGCATGAGAATGTGTTCCTTGTGGAAGAGGGAAAAAAAAAAAAAGCAGAAGATTATTTATAATAGTCTAATTATGCTGGAAACAACTTGTACCCAGCTAGCTGGAGAAAAGGGAGCCTGAAGGAAATTGAGGAGAGAAAAACCCTTGGGTTGACCCGACATTTGCTGTCCAGTCTATGGGAAAATATTCTCATGAAAACAGACTTTGTAGCCATAAGAGAAAAAAAGAAATGTTCATGGAGAGGATGTTTTTGGTTGCTGTGATGTTAGCATGGTGATGACACCGTGGACTGGCAGCGGTGGAGAGACCTCAGCAGCAGCTAGAGATGCTCCCTGCTTCTGTAACCCAGGTCCCAGTTCTCGTTACTGTGTGAAAACCTCAGATTTCCACATGAAAAAAAAATCAAAACCAAATACATCTGAACCCCCAGGCTGTGTGCACTACTAGAGGTTTTGATACCAGGAAGCAAAAAGACTCATCGAGCGTTAGGCGTTGTGGAAGCCTCATGACTCAAAGCCTGGTTTTCAGTAGCCCATCGCGTGAGGTCTCAGCCCTCAGAGCCAACGGCGCTGAATTCCCCTCCAGCAGAAGGAAGCCCTGGGCCAGGCCGTGGCCACCCTGCCGTGACATTGATGGCAAAATATTCTCCTGGCCTTGTCTTGCTCTTCCCAGCAAAGTTGAGAAGAAAACTTGGGGTTTTTTTTTCCCCCAGGGCTGAGGAACAAAAGGCTTTAGCAAGGTGTCAGAGAGCTACAGAAGTCCCTTGGAAACCCCTGGGAGAGCACAACTTCTCACCACCTGCTGCCAAGAAGTGTCTTACTGCATCAATGTAGGGTCTCGCTCATCACCACTACCACTTCTAGACCCCCCTGCACCAAGTTTGGAAATTATGTAAACCGATTGCAGCTCATGGACAGCAGGAACCAGGACATGTAACCATAGGGCAGTGTAATCCTGGATGTAAAGGGGTTTCTTGACCCACAATGAGGACGTTGTGTGTGGTGGAGCAAGTTGCCCAGGAAGCTATGCAGCCTCCACCCTCGTGGGTTTTCAAGAGCAGGCTTGATGAAGCCCTTGATCTGACCCCAGACCTAACCCTGCTTCGAGCAGGAGATTGGTCTAGACACCTCCCAAGGTTCCTTCCCACTTGAAGGACATCTTCTGAAGAGCCTTCCCACTATGATCACCCACTGCTACCATGTTTCTTCAAGCCACTTCCCCACCAAGCTGTCCCTGCAGCTGCTACACCCAGAGGTGTGAGATCTATACAGCAGTCCTCAGGCACCTGTAAGGAGGGGATGGAGACCATCTCCTGCCCCAAAGTTATTATTCTTCGGAGAATTCTAGAAGCCTGACAGCCCCAAACAGCTCCTGCAAAAGGTAGAAGCCAAACCAGACACACAGCTGGGATCACTGCCGGGGTGTTTTACCACCCAACGAGGCTCAAGTCTCTGTTAGGAGCGTGGTTGCTCTCAGTGAGCAGTGTGCTGCATGTGTAGGAAGGGTAGAAGGGAATCACAACAGTCTGGCTGCTCTCGTGTGACCTCTTGGGCAGCTGACACTGGCATGTCTTTATGGGAAGCAGCCTCCTGACCTTCTGCCCAGCTTCAAAGTCAGCACATGCTCAAGCTGTTCCTTCCTCCCAGCCACCAAGACGCCTTTATCCTCCTGTCCAGAACAGTTTGTCTCATGACAAAGCCCTTCATCATCGCTCGCCGTGCCCAGGCACCACCAGCAACCGAGGCAGATGTGACCTCATCTTCCACTGTCACCCAAGTCAGCGTCCAAACTGCTGCCTCCAGAAGCTGGGAACATTGACCTTGCAGGGTCCTCAAATAGATATGTAAGGTAGCAGAAGATCCCCGGGGATGCTCAGCAAACACATCACGTCTTACAGCCCATTCCCACAGGCCTGGAAACACCAAGCACAGCCCAGAAGGTCCCTCCTGACACACGCAACCGTCACTGCCACCCCCATACCAGCCACGGGTTGTGCTGCTGATCAGCTTTTCATAACGACACAGCCTTGCCCAAAGCATGTGTCATCACTTACAATTTTAATAATGACACAGCGAGATCTTTATCACAAATACATGGTTTTTCACCTAGTTTCATCCTTGAGTTCTTGACGAGTGACACCACCAAGAACAGGGCAAGAAACCGCTATTATTTATCCATACCATGGCAAACTCTCCAAGGTCTCCTCCAACACAAATGATTCTGTGAACGTCCCAGGCCCTGTTGGGCAGCCACAGCACAGCCCAGCAGGGTGCTGTGGATCCATAGATGGGGACAGATCCTGCCCCAGAACCCTCCATACCCAGCTACAGGCAAAAGCTGGGTTCAGTAACACAGTGAGGGAGAAGTGGGAGAGGTGGGAAAGCTGGTGCCAGGCATTCAACAGACCAGGGTTTCACTTCAGGTACGCTGATGTACAGTTTTTATATGAGCAAACACACATGGAAGGAGAATTGCAGAAGCTCTCTTGCATGAGGTTGGGATCAGGACCTGATGTTCCTCTCAAGGGCAGCTCCAGAGCAGGATTTAGCAATAGCCAGCTTCTCAGAGAGCTCTGCTGAGATGTCCCTTGAGCAACTGGTGCTACAGAAGGAGCTGCAATGGTGCACGTAGGAGGCGATTAACAGCCCGCTCGGTGATTAAGGGCACACTCTGTTCCCTCCAGGCTCTGCCCATGCAGCTCCTGCCCAGGTCCTGCCCCACTGGCAGCCCCAGCACAGGTTGGAAGCTGGAGTGATCTTCCACTAACCCTGGGAGAGCTGTGGATGGACACCAGAGGATTATCAATGGTCACCTTACGTGGTGGCACAGCAGCCCTCTGCCCATCCTTTCCTGCTGTGGACCAGCCATGCCAAATTTCAACCAACACATCCCCATGACCATCTAGGCTCCCAACGGCAGCACCAACATGAGCTACGGGGCCAGACTAACACGGACATGTGCCCTCTGCCCAGGACCACACCACTGCTCACCGAGGAGCTGCTAATTCAATAAGCCTTTGCAGGGTGGCTTACACACCTGGAGCAGGTTGGCGTAGAAACAACATAAATATTTTCCATACACTGTCGCCGGAGCTGGTTATCACCCATCCTTGCAGCTGTTCCACGGTGCTTGTGAGGGAAGTCTAAAAAAGTTCAGGAAAACCACCCCAGGAGCCTCAGTGGGCAGCGAGCGCAGGGCTGCACAAGCAGCAAACCAGCAGCATGGAGGAGAAGGCCTCAGAAGACCAAAACCAAGGGAAAAATACAACTTATTTCCACGACAATGGCTTGAGAGCAGAGCAAAGTCTCCGATCCCCAGCGTGAGGCTCTGTAGCCCCCAACGTGCCCTCCCTGACCGATGTATCTCCCCACTCTTGGCAGCAGACCCACCTCCCACACAGAATCCTGTTCAACTGAGTCTCAGACTGGCCAGAAGCCTGAGGGTGGAGCTACTGAACACAAAGCCCACCAGAACATCAACCCTTAGCCCAAATCTTTATTTCTTCAGTAAATCCTAAGTCTCGGTTCTGAAGTAACTTCAGATCCCAATGTAGAGATGCAGCCATAAACATCATGTTACACCCTTGGTCAACCAGCTCGTGCTTTCAGAGCAGCTCCGGGCCCAGGTTGTCCCCCAAGACACTGCCCTGTGCTCCCAGAGAGGGGAGGCACAGCCGCCAACGGTTGCCCACGCCACGGGCAGCAAAGGCTCCACAGGCCATGCTCTCCAGCAAGGCAACAAGAGACTTTCACCTCCCTACCCCAATTCCACTATGGCCAGACCAAGCACATGAGCACCACCACCTCACAGCAGCACTGCCGAGCTGCTGCCCCGGCTACTGCAGGAAAGCCTGACCATCATCAGAAAGAAGGGAAGCCAGAAGATGCATCAGCTTTTAAAAGGAGACAACACCAGCTTTAGTTCATCGTCAGCCACAATCTCTCCCTCCACAAACCACCTTACCTTTTCAGAGCCATCCCTCCGAGACGCAAACTACGACCAGGATGAGCTGCTCCATGTCACACATCCCAGCTGGCAGCTCCCACCACACCAACATCTCCTGCTCCTGGGCAAACCCTCTCATCTTTAAGCTCTCCCCTGGGCTGCCAAGAGCCTCAGAAGAAAATGGGAGTTAACTGGAACCAGCTGCTTGGATCTTCCCCCTCTTCTCGTCTACCACCTGGCTTGACTTACTAGGGGTGGAGTGATGCAGTGGGACCGAAACAAGCAGGAGTGCTGGTGGGAGTAAATCATTCTCTCCCGTGGCAAAGCACGTTTTTACTGGGCCCCCAGAGAGAAAGTGGGCACCGAGCAGGTTGTCATGGAAGCACAGCCCCAGGCCCAGCTGAAGGTTTGCTGCTGCGCCACAGAAACAAAGAGCACCAAGTCTGAAGGTCCCTTCCCATCGCAGAGACCCACCAGACCTGCTCCGTGCAAGAGCCACCCCAGCTTCCCACACATCAGGAGAGCACTCCCAGGCTACACCCACGTTAATAAAGCTTTTCTAATGAGATAACACAGTGTAAAGATCCTAATGAGGACAGGGCATCTCGGGGGCATCTACCTCAGGCTGCTTGAGGTGGACAATTACAAGGCATCAGAGTTAACCTTGCTGGGCCGTCAGCTACGTCACCTGCTGTACAACTAGAATTTTGTCGTGCTCACCAGGCTGCTACAGCTGTTGTGGGGCAGCAGGGACCTGAGCGTGCCTGTGACAAGCTTCTACTGACTGTGGTAGAACAAGTCCAGGCGATGGTTGGTAGATGAGCCTGCTCCCAAGGTGGCCCAGTGGCGGGTGAGCATGTGGTATGGGCTCCATGGGCACCATGCCATGGTGCTCCAGAGATGACTCAGAGAAAACAGGCTGAGCCAAGAACATGAACTATGCCAGGGTTTGGAATGGATGTAGTTATTATTTACTAAACTTTTCCTGAATTGTAAATCATGGGTCTGAAATTGATCATGATCCCACTTTAGAGATGTTGTTTTTTTTCATAAAGCATAGCTAGATAAAGATAAAAGAAAGACATGGACCTGGTTGAACAGGTCCAGAGGAGGCCACAACAATGACGCAAGGGCTGGAACCCCTCTGCTAGGAGGCCAGGCTGAGAGACTTGAAGTCGTTCAGCCTGGAGAAGGCTCCAGTGAGACCTTCTTGT
>VZZY01005983.1:327069-354256 GCA_013400335.1 Eurystomus gularis
TGCAGGGGGGTTGGATGAGATGACCCTGAAAGGTCCCTTCCCACCCAAACCATTCAGTGATTCCATGATTCTCTACAAAACCCCAGTGCAAGGACCTCAGCCGCTCCACTGAAGCGTGCAGTGCAGCAGATGGGAGCCCCTCCAAACCTCGCGGGGCAGCTCGGGCGAGCTGAGCCATCAGCCCATGGCATCACTGCTGCGTCGCTCCTCTTGACTGCCAGGTCTTTCCTTGTAACCTCACCTCGGTAGGAGTTTCTGCTCTGCAGTTCCACTCCTTGTGGAAGACAAGAAGTGTCTTGTCTTCCCTCACCCCAGGGCCTGCTGCAGCGCACGTGGTGCAGGAGAGCTCTCATTGCCCTTCTCTGGCCACGCTCCAGCCCCTCAAGGTCCTTCTTGGAGTGAGGGGCCCAAACCTGACCCCAGGATTTGAGGAGCAGCCTCCGCAGTGCCCAGTCCAGGGGGATGATCTCTGCCCTGCTGGCTTTTGGAACCTGCCCAGGTGGCCTTCCCTTCCCCACCACAGCGTCACAAAGGGAGAAAGGGGATGTCCCATGAGCTGTTTGGAGCCACCTCACGGGCTGCCCACCACACGGACCTCCTCCTAACGTTACTTAGGGCTGATTTTAGAAAATCACGGTTTTGTGTTGTCCTGTTTAACAATCTGAAGTATGAGGAGCAGGATGTTCCTTCTGTATCTCCCCAAATCTTTCTGAAATACAGTAATAAAAAACAGCGGTTGGGGAATCACTTATTTAATGTTCTTGGGATGAAAACAATCTGATTCGGATAATTTGGAAGTGGCCACCCTGAAGATTTCAACATCAGGGAATAAGCAATTTTCTAGCTGCTCTAACACGCGGGGAACGGAACGGAAATTACACACACAGACATATTTTTAAACATGAATATTTACTAACATAAATAAACAGTGTTTTATAACAAAAGGCACAGATTTTCAACTATAAACAATGGAAAAATATTTACAATTTGCACATACGTCATCAAACAGCAAGTGCACAATTGGTCACCTCAGAGCTTCTCTTCTAGACTTGGGGATTTCGTTCCTTCCAAGCAAGTAATTGAATCAGTTCTGCAACATCCAAATTGGTTTTTTCCCCCACAAAAGCTGCTACCGATGCCAGACACGAGAGGTTGTGGAAGGGAGAAATTCAGCAGCACGAGGTTTCAGATGGAGACAGTGTTGCTAACTTCTTCGTACTGGATGATAAAGTAAGGGTAGCTCTGATCGTCGTTAAAAATGACAAAGATCTGAGGCTCAAAGTAATTGTCCACACAGGAGTCATAGAGGTCGCTGGTGATGCTGCCGGGGTTCACCGGTGGAGGTCTCCTCATGGTGTGGTTGCCCACTGTGTACCTTCCTGTCAGGACTTTGGCCAGGAACATGTAATGAACTCCTTTGAGTGACCTTTTGGAGAAGTTGTGGGAATAACTTGCCTTCCTGGCAAAGTAACTGCCCTGTCCAAACATGGTGGCGTGCTTCCCACAGACGCGCGGGTCGAAGTTGTGCTTGCAGATTCCATCCACCACGTCCTGGGAGGTGCCGTGGAACAAATGCCTCTCGTTCATTATCCTGTCAAGGCCAGTCATTTTCTTTGACATATATTCCTTTTTCCTGGAATAGAGAACGGAAAGCGAGGATGAGTATTCACTGCAGATCTGCAAGGGAAAAGCGGTTTTCAGTACAGCTCTTGAAGGGTCAGTATTGTCCTCTGGAAGAGGAGATGTGAAAACATTTCTGCGTGGACAGCAGAGTGAGTTGTCCACTTTCAAACAGAGCTGATAGCGCTGGAGGCAGAGCGCTCTCACCCGCACGGCGGCAAAGGCAAAGCAGCTGGAGAAGCGCCTGCTTGTCTCTGCCTGCATTTCACCTGGGATGCGGAAGGAAATTGTCCTCAGAGTGAAAACAAGGGCTGTGCAGAAACCAAATCCCTCCACAGCTTGAGAAGAGGCCACGGAGGCGAATTACTGAGAGACAGGGCAGGTGGATCATAGAATCGTTCTGGTTGGAAGAGACCTTTAAGATCATCAGGTCCAGGTGTTAACCCGGCACTGCCAGGTCACCACTGAACCACAGCACCACATCTCCCCAGCTTTGAAACCCCTCCAGGGATGGGGACTCCACCACTGCCCTGGGCAGCCTGGGACAGCCCTTGACAACCCTTATGAGGAAGACATTTTTCCCAATGTCCAACCTAAACCTCCCCATGCGCAACCTCAGACCGTTTACTCTTGTCCTGTTGCTCATTCCTTGGGAGAAGAGATCAACACAGCCTTGCTCCAACCTCCTTTCAGTTGTCAAGGTCTCCCCTGAGCCTCCTTTACTCCAGGCTCAACAACCCCAGGTCCCTCAGCTGCTCCTCAAAAGACTTGTGACCCTTCCCCAGCTTCGTTGCCCTTCTCTGGACACGCTCCAGCCTCTCAATGTCCTTCTTGGAGTGAGGGGCCCAAAAAACATGCTCCAGACCAGCATGACCATGTAAGAAAGTCAGTCTCTGCTGACACAGCCCATCCCTTGACTTCCCCTGAGATTCTGCAATTCTTGAGAAGGGAGAAAGAATCCAGAAATCTAATTTCACATCTGTTACGAAGAGGTCAGTGGGCGGTAACTTTCAGACACAGCATCTTTGGTCTGAATGGGACTGACCGACACAGGAGTGTATCTCTGTGAGACCACTGGAGACCCTGGGCCGCCAAGTTCAGGGGAACCAAGGCGCTCGTGACCACCTTTGATACTGAGATTATTTATGGAAACAATTCCTCCTACTTCAGCTTGAAAGCGAAGTGCAATGTTTTTCAACTAGATCTAGACTTAGTTGGAAGTTTCCGTGAGGACACATTTCACAAGAGTTATCAGTAGATTGTACATTTCCTCCCACAGGAAATTTCAGGGTAAGAATTTTTCAGTATAGTTCAGATGAAGTTGTTCAACTCCATACACTCCTTTTCCTCAGAAAACCTGGAGCTTATGTATTCTACTTAATCATCAATGTCTATTTTGCAGCCCAGATGACCTCTTTCAAGCTATTTTTCCACTATTGCAAAATAATGGTAGTTGCATTTTCTTACCTTTTGTATTTCTCCCAAAGAAACTGATTCTGCACTCTCAGAATTTTCAAGATTTTGTATTTGGTCTCTGGCACAGTCTTGTGAAACAGGTTATAAATGGTTCTATAGCTTTTATCTTCCTTCAGAACAGGCACTTGGATGAAGTCCTGAGATGGATCCATACTAATCCAGGTTTCAGGATAGAAGTTGGGAGAGGTAACGGCAGTTGGAGATAAGACATGTGAACAAGCTGGTTCAGCTGATGGAGAAGGTGCTGGAGAAGTGCCACCTAAGGTCCTAGACGGAGAAGGAGAAAAAGGTTGTGCTTAAACATTCACAAACAGAAGAGCTTCTAACCCCATTTATTTCATGGGTTGGAACTAAATGATCTTTAAGGTCCCTTCCAACCCAAACCATTCTGTGATTCACCACCAACAGATCTGAAGCAATCGCTGCTCCTCAGCCCTGTGACACACCTTTAATGGTTGTTTAAAACAACCAACCAGTAACTCTAAAACAAACAACCAGTAACTCCTCCATCCACACAAAACCTTGGCTTTCAGGGATGCTGTTCCACGTAGGGAAATCGTAGTTCTTTGTGCTGGTTAAAAGCCCCCATCATCATTTTTCACATCCTGGGGTGGGGTTATAAACTACGGGCCAGGCTCCACGCGACCAAATACAATTATTTTGTGTTAGCTATAAAGCGTTAGCGATTTTAACACAGCAAGCAGGACATACAGAGTAAGAGAAGATTAATCCTGTGGCACCATCTGACCTAATTTCCTTAGAACACAATACAAGGAGTAGAAACATGGACTTTCTTGTACAGCATGGCTAACGAACAACCCCAACTAACAACATGTCGTAGGCAAAACCTGCCGAGATTTCACTGCGTTGTGTAGAAGAGGGGATGTTTTCGGTGCTACCCGGTGTCGTGCTCTCGGTTTGCGTTCGCACGGGCCAGATGTCCATTTGCATTTGCAGTTGCTCATTTTCATGCGACGGAGCAGCCCCTCCTCTCGGGAACGCTGCCAGGTGAGGAGTCAGGCAGGGGTGAGGGAGGGGAGCTGCTGCCTGCAACGCCGCGATGCCAGGAAAAGAACGGACACCAGTAAAACCCAGTTAAGGACACCCACCGTGGCGTGGCAGGATGGTGTTTCTTAACGAACACCTGCACCTCTGTGGAATTTTTCACTCTTGAAGCTGCTAAATTTAGATAGAGAGTGTGGCCTGCGTGGCTTATGTTCACCTGACTATAATCCGAGCAAGCCAGCCTTCCCTGGCCGAATAATCCTTCCTTACTGGAGGTCTGCCTCTTACGTCAATGGAAATACTCGGAACATCTAAAGCTTGCAGGTTCAGGCCCTGGTTTTCACGCTTTAAGAGCACAGCTCTCCAGCTCCTGCAAGCTGGTGAGGTTCCCCGCTGAGCTGGTTTGAAGTATCTCCCAATTTTACCAGATGAGTATTTTTCCAAAGTATTTTGATCGGAAGAGCAGCTGCTGAGCCCAGGACGGGCCCGCAATGAATGCAGAGGGGTAAGGTGCACTCAGAAGCAGGCAGCTCGTGTTAGGAAAGGCTACGAAGTCACAGGTACCCACCACCTGCCTGGAGAGGACCAAGGTGAATCCTGTCTCTAAACCCCACGGATGACCTTAAATTAAACTTCGTTAAATTAAAGTTTAATGAACATTATTCATGCAATTTCTCAGGCCACTTGTGTTCTGATAACGTACCACCGCCAAAGCACGAGGAAAGAACCTGTTCTGACTGGGGGGAGACGGGGAAGGTGAATCCTTCGTGTACTCTCCTCAGGCAACATCCCAGGCCAAATCCTGCCTCCCTGCACACACGCAGATGCGTTTTGCACCCAGCAGCGACAGGCAAACTCGATTCCCTCCGCCGGGACGGGGCTTAACCGGAGAGCAAACAAACTCCCAAAGCTTTGCTAAAGGCAAAGCCACTTTCTCCAGAGCGACTCTTCAGGAAGCCATCTGCTTTTGTTCAGGCGTGATGCTGCCCGAAAAGCCGCGGACCCGTGACTCTGCGCCCAGCCGCTCCGTTCCTGAGGTACAGCGGCCACAGCGTGACTGCCGCCTGTCCCGGCGCGCTCGCCTGCTTCTCTCCACACCATCACCTAGGTGAAAAATCAGAGCTGTGCTGCTAGTCTCATCTCACCTACAGGAACCTCGCTGAAGGTTGCCTTCCAGAATATTTAATGCTAGCGATGGATGAGCCTGAAAGAACCGTGCGTGAGTTTTTGCGTCACCCAGAAATAATTTAACGTGGTTTTCCGATGGCAAGTTGAGCTTTTCAGGTCTAGAAGAAACCTGGTTTTAAATGGATACCTTTGATTTGCATCAGAGAGGCAGTGAACTGTAACAGCACTCGTGCTGTTCAGAGCGACGTACTCTTTAAAAGGCTTCACGTGGCTCTCACCTGCTCCTCAAAGCTAAAAAGAGACCTCACTGTATTTGCATGGATTTGACTCAGCTCAAAATTCTTCTCACTGTTTATTAATAGCTTAACAGAAACCCAGAAGGCAGGTTTTTCTAAGAATGACTATTAAAATAGTAGTCTGCAATACTACGGTGTGCATTTAATTTTTTTTTCTCCTCCTCAAGTCGATGGGTAAAAAATACTTCTGCAGAACCTCATTCACTGACACTTGGACTGGAAGACCAGGCACAGATCAACAATAATTTATGGGTTAATAAGTAAGACATCAAACAATAAAAATACTGCAAAACAATAATGTACTTTGCTCATTTCTTCTGACTAGCATCAATTATTTGTAAGCATTTACTATATGAGGGAAGCCATTAAAAAGTCAACATTTGTCAACCGCTGTCGCCCACTTCCCACCATTTCTAGTCAAGAATTCTTTCCCAATTTTATAACAGATTTAAGCAGGTGGGAGGGGAGGGAAATAGAAACATTTCAGGTGCGTTTTGTGGTAAGTGGAGGCAAATAGTGACTTCTTAAGGAGAGAATAAATAAATATTTAAAATACTCCTTTGTTCCTTGCTAAGAATTGGTTATTTGTAAGGAAGCATTACAAGGTGCTTAGATAAATAAAATAAGACTGAGGTTTACTGCAGAACAGCAGAAATTTCAGAGCTTAATTTATAGATTTGAGAGCTGGTGTGAATAGTTATGGTCAAGTCCTCATGAGTGTGGAACCCGCAAGGGTGCACTAAAATTGGTGGAAATTGCATAATTTTGGCCTATCTCAAAGCTATAGATTTACCCTGTAGTAAAATCAAATAGCCACTGGTAGCAAAACATCAGGAGAACGCCCCAAATCCTCATTTTTCCTTACGATGACAATCAGAATGGCTGTAACAAGAAAGTCCACGCTTGGCCTTTTCACCTGCATCCTCCCAGCACCTCTTCAATCATTTGGGGTTTCCTTCCTGTAAAACGGCATCTCAAAACGTTTCTAACGATCACGTGGTTTGAGGCTCTGTCCGAATTCACCCGCCCCTCGCAATTAGCTGCGGTAACGACTCTGCGAGCTAATGAGCCTTGCAGCCCTGCTGCAGCAGTCAAAGCCCCTTAATTGCCCCCGCGTGCCAAGCCGCCAGTCAGACTAATGACTTCCACCCCTCTGCTCGGGGGACGAGCTGTTCCTAACTACTGAACGCTGACAGGCGTGTTTCCAGCTGTGCTGGTGAGATCACAAAACCGGCATTTTTATGAGTTGTAATCAAAAATTACTACGGAGCAACACTTTCCTCCCTCTTGCCTTTGATGGGCGAGTGTGTTCACCCCCAGAGGAGATGACGATGAAAACAAGGCAGTTTTCATTGTGCTTGGAAATTATGGAATGGTTTTGAACGCTCATTTTTATGGGACCTAGAAGTGATAGCCTGGCAACCACTATGGACAATACTTCCGCAAACTTGAAGTACATCTGTGCTTCTGATGTTCTGCAGTCCACAAGGTACGTTCTAACCTTTACATAACAAACAGAGCCTGGCAGTAATCAGAATCCCAGCATGGTGGGGGTTGGAAGGGACCTCTGGAGATCATCTTGTCCAACCCCCCTGCTCCAGCAGGTCACCCAGAGCAGGGGGCCCAGGATCACATCCAGGCAGGTTTGGAATCTCTCCAGAGAAGGAGACTCCACAACCTCTCTGGGCAGCCTGGGCCAGGCTCGGACACCCTCACAGCAAACACGTTTCTCCTCCTGCTCAGATGGAACCTCCTGGGTTCCAGTTTGTGCCCCTTGTCCTGTCGCTAGGCACCACTGACAAGAGTCTGGCCCCATCAGACATATAAATAAAATAAGGAGTTCCTCAGGTAGTATTTTTCTTGAAAAGTGGCAAGCAAGAGCTGCCAATATGACTTTTTATTATTCCTTCTGATTGTTCTGCCCAGCGATGCCTACATCCTTGGCACACCTGAAGGACCATAATTCTCAGGGTCAGAGCAACATGCAGAGCGAATGCAAAGTTTCCACGTCGCTGGGATACGTACTGTAAGAACGGCATCAGCACAACACAGGAGCGAAGGAGGGGCCTCCTCTTGATTTCTCTTCTGAAACACGCGTTTTGCTGGAAGCCATCTTTGATGTTGAGGATGTACTGATTATGCCAGGTAACAAACCGAACCTCCTTCAGCCCCCGGCAGCTGGCTTCTTCGATCAGTCGTACAACAGGCTGTTTCAAGAAAATTAAGAAAACAAAACCATACACATGATAAATTACATGTTCAAAAATGAGTATTTTTGCCAAAGACCTCCAAGAATCCCTCTCTCTACTCCCTTTCCCTCTCCTCTCTTTCCCCTGCTGAGGCACAAGTGCTTCTAGAGCTGACAAATGTTCCATTACCTGTTTGTAAGCTCCACCACCAAGGCCAGTTTCACACCTTTCCTACGTAACTGGTGCTGGTGCTATCGCATTTTTACATGTCAAATGTTATTCCCAATATCTAACCTAACACTCCCTTGCCACGAATTATTTACATTTCATATTTGCCTGCTGAATGTGAAAAGCAGAAGTCTGCTGAAGAACAGTTTTTTAATATATTAACATATTCCCATCATTTTTTTTTTATTTTTCTACGCTAGAGAAACCCAGTTCCTCTAACTTCTCACAGGTCAAACATCCTAAACTTCTTATTTGTGGTGCTTTCTTCCAGACTTTTTTTCATTTGCAAAGCCCCAAACAGTACGAAGTCCTGTCACGCTTATAAAGTCAGCGTGATGCATGAAAAAGAACAAACGTCATCTACTTGACACTGGTGGAGGTACTTCTTGTGCTGCCAAAATTGTAGATGCTGATGGAGTTTTATTCAATGTATTATAAGCTCTGGCCAGGCAGAGATGAGCTCTTAACTACCAGGGGTCTTTACAAGGCTTGCTGGAGAGCCTGCTTGAAGGAAGTGACTGGAAGTATTCTGGGATTGGTTTGGTTTTGTCTTGCTCAATCCTGTCTGACAGCAGATGTGACTTTTGTCCGTAACTGGGGTTAAAGAGTTGGAAGAGAGAAGGCCTATTTAAAACCTGATATGGAAAACCGTTCAAGACCGACGGGCAGCGGTGACACTGGAATGAGAGTGCACGAACCATCGGTGAATGGATTTAAAGGAGACATTTAGGAAAAGGTCCCCAGGGAGCAGGGGCTGGCAGGTGTGGGACCATCCTGCTGCGCACAGTGCAGCCTAGGAGGCAGCGTGGGCTGGATCCAGTGGCTCTGGAGGCTCACGTCCTGTGTTGCGGTATCTTTGGGGACAGGTAAATAAAATAAAAATGGCAAAGCTAAATGGTGGTGGTGTTAAAGGCTGCAGAAAGCTGTGTGTGTCTCTCTGCCCTCCCGCCCCCCTGTCTTAAAACCGGATTTGTAGGGATTAGAAAGGACTTTCCTGCTGCTGCCACGGGCAGGTTTGCTCCCCAGTTTGGTCAGCCTCTGTCTCCGCTGTTTTCAGGGATGACTCAAGGTGCAGTCCAGCAGAGCAGAACTCCCCCTTTATCGCGTTCTGAGTTCAACGCTGCCCTTCTTGATTCCCTTTCTCAACAATAACTCTAAATCACTTTCTTGAATGTTCAAAGAGGAAACAGACTGAAAGTGCATCTCTCGTTTATAGCACATACTGTTACAACCCAAGAGCAGGATTGTGGAAGGTGTGACGTACCTCAGAGTATTCTCTCCAGCCGAAGTGGTCCCTGCAGAAGTATTTCCAGACCGTGTAGTAGTTGGAGCTGGAGCTGGGGCAGGAAGGTGTGGACAGCCGCCGCATTTGGTCAAACTCAACAGTTTGATATAATTTCATAGCATTCAAATCCACCCAAAACTCATGTCCCCTGGAAAGAACAAGAAAAACAAAGAACTCTCACCTTTTGTCATCCATTAAAAAGGTCATTCAGAGTTAAAACAACAGACGGTCAGAACTACAGTCGGCACAGTCCTCTTCAGAGATGACCTCAGTCTGGCTGTGCTCATGTCACACAACCCCATGACCGTAAGGCTGTCCCATGAGCTTGTCCTACAGAGCCAAGTGAGTAGAACAGGACACTGAAGGGCAAACTGACCCTTCTCCAGGGACAAGGAGGGAAAAAGCACAGCCTTCAGCACAGAAGGACAGAAGCCCAACGCCAGTGGTCCTCCCAGTCCAGTGGTATTTATTCAGTATGCAGGAAGCGTACAAAAATCAATATACATATCCTTGACATTTTGAGCGTACTAAGCAAACACATCGCAGAAGCGTATTTGATGAAGCAGCCACGCACTATTCAAAAGGTTATTCTTGTGAAAGTTGGTGCTTCGGGGGAGAAAAGAAAATGTAAATGGCTCCAGATGAAGAGCATCTGCTGCCAACCCACCAGAGAGCTGGAGTATCTTTCATCACACGCAGCAGAAGAGAACGAGCATAATATGAAAAGGAAACATGATTTCAGTTTCGGAGCCTACACTGAGGAATACTGTTGGGGTTTTTCGGAGTAGCTATAGTGCTGCTACCAAAACCCACACCAGTAAGTGACTGGCGCTTTCAGAAGGACCCGACAACTACAGGGTGTCACCCATGAAGAACCTTTTGTCTACAGGAGGAAATAGAAGTGCAGTTCTGCTGCACTTTCCAAAGTCCTGTTTGACAGTAGCTGTGGAAAGCCTCAGCAAACAGTTTCTAACAGTCAGTGTTAAGAGAGACATCAAATTAAAGAACATTCCCAAGCAAAGCGTGGAGTTCTGAAGCTCTGCTGGTCATTAGACAATCAGGGGTTTATTAGTAATCAAGAACTTAAATTCATAGAAATTGGGAGAAATGAAAGGAACATTCACCCCCTACCAAGCTCATTTTTTTAGAGCCGCGATTAACATATTTCCCAGATAATGCTGTCTACATAATTCATTTTCTACTTTTATAACCTCTTTACAAGTTGTCAGCTTACTGGTATTCATTAACCAATCTTTGGCAACTGGAAATGCAGCTTTTTGAGACTATATCAAATATTTTCTTTGAATTCTTAACAGTAAACATCCATCAAGCTGAGACTTGAAATCCACAGTTTATTTTCAAATGAAATTTGCCACATCAAGTGATTCTAAACACCGACATGGTTTTATGAATACGGATTTGCTTGAGAGTGGCTGCCGTTCTGCCAGCTACTTCACACTCACTGGCACAGTTGCTGGGGAGTTTTACTGTACTACTTTCACCAAAAACTACTGAGGAGTTCCCACTTTAAAAAATGATGATCATCTGGAACGAGTCTTCACTTCTCAATGGGAGGTACAGGTGCGTAGCTGCTTGTAGTGTTTATCATCGTCAATTAATTGCCATTTGGGCCTGTGAAGTGCCAGATCTGATCTGCTGCTCTTTGGGTAAATTTAGGCTGCTCTCTTTGTTTTCAATAAGCTTTCACATAGACTTGAAGAAAAGATACAGAAAGGTCCCTAAAGTCAATTCAAACGTCTTAAAAAATGCAATTCCATGAGCTACTTTTAAAGTTCTTAAGACACAAAAATAATTCTTTTTGCAATTCCCCCAGCACTCCCAGATCAAGCCCCAACCAGCACGAGCTTTGTCCACCTTATTTCCCAGAGAAGTTGTGGATGCTCCATCCCTGAAAGTGTCCAAGGCCAGGCTGGATGGGGCTTTGAGCAACTTGGTCTAGTGGGAGGTGTCCCTGCCATGGCAGGGGGTTGGAGCTCAATGATCTTTCAGGTCCTTTCCAAGCCCAACCACTCAATGATTCTATGATTTCAGGGACAATCCACCCCAAGGACAGCTGTCCTGCCAGCAGCAGAAACAGCTCCAGCTTCTTCCCCTTTACACCAAGAACTTACTACCGCAAAGGAACATCTTGCCAGTTCCCTGCACATGGTTCTCTAAAATCTGTCACAGAACCACGAAAGACGACAAAAATTTTGTCGGGACGACACTATCACACAAAATCCATAGATGGTTTAACAGCGTGTTCCCTGCTTGCGTCAACGGCACACAAAATCATCACGGCTAGGAGACGAGTACCGCAGGAAACCAGCTATTCTGCGTAGGAGGTGGGTTCTAATAACCCATGTCTTCCCACCCAAGCTGCATCCCACCGCCAGAAGCTGGATGTACTAATTAAAGCTGACATTCCACAGCCCACTGCATCGCTGGCTGGTGCACGGGCACCCCCGCGACTCAAGAACACGCAGCACGACAAGGCAAACTCAGATCCAAGGCAGATCCAGTCAGCAGGAAAACGAGCACTAAGCAAAATAAACGATTGGCACCAAGGGACTGAAAGTAAATGTTGGGCTGAAAAAAAAGGCATGTGCTTTCTGGAGTGAAAAAACTACTAACAGATCACCCCACCTTCCTGGTATGTGCTCATTTTGTTCCATAACAACAAGCTACAATCTACTTTATTTGAAAACAATGTGTGAAATCAGGAGAAAATAATCTCTCTGAAATACCAAGCTGTGTTATTATTTATAGTATTTGCAGGCAGCACCAGAAGCACAATTTTTAAAGTGAATTTCTTCGCGAATGTATTTTTAATGCTGCTTTGGAACATTTGCTTTTTCTTATCAGAACGTAGTCTTACAATTCCGAATTTCAGTACCCAATAAAGCAGTTGGTTTTGAGAAAAGCACATTTAGCGACTGATAATGTTTGTATTATCCTGAGGAGTTGGACTCACTGTTTTGGTGTTGTTGCACCTACAAACCCGAGTCCCGCCTCAAGACCCCCCGATACTGTGCTGCATATTGCATAAAACAAATACCCCCAAAGATATTTCTCAATACAAAACCTCACCCTTCGAGCATTCATTCTCACTTCAATTCTTGTCAAGTCAGATACACAACACAGTTCTACCTACTCCAGTGATCCATGATCTCCAAGAAAGTGCAAAGAAATAGAAAACCTTTTCTTTATGTGTAAATTATTCTCTTCTAAAGGTGGTGAACCCCAGAGGACTATTTAATTTCATTATAACTTTGTATGTTGCATCTGTTTTAGTGAAAACTACTGATGAAAACTGTTTGCAGTAGTTCTATGCTAATACACTGGAAAATAAAGAGAATCTGGAAATGAACATACACTCCAAACATGATAAAGATTATCCACTAGCATGCTGAGCTCTCCTTCTAAAAGGAATCACATGCTGGTTAATACCCTAAAAAGTTAAAGATCTGTAAAGTTTTGAAGACTGGAAAACAAATTCCTCCGCAGCAGAGCAAGGAGAACCGAAGTAATGCATGGAGGGGGAACCTGTGGAAGGAAAAACTCTTTTGGAGCCGAAGACAGCACGAGGCTGCTTTTAACTCAGAGCAAGCAGATGGGCAGGATGAACCCCTCAAGCTCTGCATTGCCAGAGCACGTGTGAAAAAGGGGGTTTGTGTGTGGCCGGGTTCTACCTGCAGAACCAGGGGGGATCTGAAGGATTTGGATGGCTTTCTTCTGGTAGAAGAAACACAACAACCGGAAAATTTCACATGCAATCCTAGTAAAACAAACAAAACCCCAAAGTTTTTTCCCTACAATAGAAAAACATGCGTGCACAGCTAAGTGTGCATCGAGGGATCTCACAGGCCTGCTTTAGCAGGGGGTTGGATAAGATGATCTCCAGAGGTTCCTTCCAACCCCCACCACACTGGGCTTCTCTGACTCAGTTGTAAAGCTGGCAGCTCATGACAGCTCACAGTGAAAAGAGCTGCTCTGGGAGCAAAACATCTCGCTGTGAAAACTGTATAGAACGTGCCAAATTATTTCTCAGTACTGGAAAATGTAATGATTGGCTGCTATTTGGCATTTTTTACATTTTTTTAGCTCGCTCTTTATCAGATTCCCCTCCCTTGTAAGCAAACTGAGGACAGGATGGCCATTGCTCCTTGACTTATGCTGACAATTGGCTGTTACAAGAAGCCAGGCATCAGGCACCAAACCAGCTGATGACCACCTCTTCAAACATTCTTCTCGAAAGCCTGTGTAGGGTACAACACATGAAGTGTTCTTGTTTTCCCATTCCTAAGCAGAACTGCTTGGCCTGCCTGACTGCAAAGGTCACAGCGTTTCTCAGCGACCCACCTTTTGGTGCGTGCCTGTGACTTTGAGCAGAGCAGAGCTCTCAAAGCTCCTGCACACCCAGCACCAGCTTTCAGCTTAATACAAATCCATTACCCTTCAGTTAAAGATGGAATCATAGAATAGTTTGGGTTGGAAAGGACCTTAAAGCTCACCTAGTTCCAACCCCCTGCCATGGGCAGGGACACCTCCCACTAGACCAGGTTGCTCTAAGCCCCATCCAACCAGGTCTTGAACACATCCAATATTGGGGCATCCATAACTTCCCTGAGCAACTTGTTCCAGCATCTCACCACCCTCACCATGAAGAGTTTCTTCCTTACATCTCATCTAAATCTCTCCCCTTTTCCAGTTTGAAAGGGTCTCCCCTCGTCCAGGGCCAGCAGCTCTGGGCAGTTGCTACCTGGGTTTACATAAAAGTTTCTCTTAGATCAAAAGCTGCAGCTCTGAACCCAAAGGAGCTCTTCTAATTATTTCTTGAAGAAAAGTGTGGTTGAGATTTCTTGGTATGGTATCCTCCATCTATTCCCCTTAGCTGTGAACAGGGAGATGTTTGGCAGCTTCAGGATATAACACAGCAGAATTTTCCTGTTAACACTGTTAAATTAGGGATGCTATATAAATGATATTTTTATTTTTCAAGTTGGTAAAGTGTTTCGAAAGCTACTTACCATTAATTTTAATAGAAGATTAAGTCACCAAAATATCTAAACACTCTGAAATCTACACAACAGTGATTGATTTCTTTCCCCAAATACTTAAAAAACTTTTGAACTCCACATATTTACTACCTAAAAATAAATTATTAAGACTGCATTATTTCATACAGCCGAAAATTTTAGACAAATGCATTTATTTTAGTGACTGCATCCGAAAAACACACTATGTGCCCAAAAGCCTACCTGATTTTTTTCCTAATTATAACACTGGGAATAAGCAAAGACAGTCTTTCACAAAAAACCTTGATTCACAGAAAATCTGTGTTACTCCAGTGCTTATTTACATTCTTTAAGAGTTTATTTAGAATCATAGAATCATTGAATCATAGAAATATTATCATTCAGAAATATTAACTGTTTCAGATTGTAACATTTCCTGGCTTTTAAGCTCTGAAATCCTCAAATACATTAGGCAAAGTTGTTTAGTAACAGCTCTTCTGGTAAAGCACTTCCTCTGTATATTAAAAGCCTATTACCAGCTTGGATAATGTAAAGCCACGGAAAAAAAAAAAAAAGAATTGTGATTACAGCAAGTGATTGCGTGATTACATTCCTGGCTTCGGCTTTAACACACCAGTGATGAAAGCAAATGTGACAACTGTACCTCGCAACTGCCTGAGGCCTAAATGTAGGCAAACCACCCCAAATTTAGGGTTCAAGCACAGTAGGAATGTGAGATGCTCAAGGTTACATCTGATAAGTTCTTGAGCATAACATGGCTTTATCTTCACCTGGTATAATGATTTACGACTCGTGAAGTACAGTGTACACTGTCTAGAGTAAAGGGTGTCCTCCATAATGTATCAATTATGGCTAACATATAGATTGGGAGAGGGACAACCCAACAAGGCAGCAGCACGGCTCACATCACCGTGGTTTGTGCCCTGAAGGGAGCACGAGAGAACTCGTAACACATCACGGGCACGTGACTGCACAACTCACTGCCCCTCCGGGAGATGCTCACATGCAATGGCGATGAAACACTCAGGCACGATGATGATGATGATGGTGGCGGAACAAACACAAACAAGACCAACGATTGAAGTCCTTTCTTGTGTGGAGGGGTGTAAAGGGCCCATCCCAAGGCTTGGTCTGCACCATCTCCAGAAGATGAACTCCATCACTGGGTTCCATCCCTCCTTGTACTTTTCTGGAGTGGTTTGTGTTAAGAAAAGGGAGAGGTTTGTAGCTAACGTGATTAAAAAAAAAAAATAATCTAGTGCTGGTACTCATGGGCTTTGAAGCCACTATCTGGAAATATCAGTCTGGAGAAGAGCGGGCCAGAGATAATGAAGGCTACAGCTGGTCAGATGTCTGGGAAAGCAGGAACTGTATTCAAATACCTCGATGGGTCAAAGCACTACTCCCACCACTGCTTTGCATCATGCAGCAGGAACTGCCTTCAGTACAGCTTGGAACCAGTAGTAAAAATAATGCTGTCTCTTTCTACAGAAAAACTTACTAAACTTCTCTGCAAACACCACAAAACTTTGCCTCATCTCGCTTCTGAGGTAGGAACTGGCTATCCCCATTTTGCCCCCAGAAAGGCAGATACGCAGAGAGACTGAAATAGCTCCTCCAAAGTCCCACAGAGGATTTGTGACAGAGGTGAGAACAGAGATTTCTTAAGAACTTCTCTCTCCTGACTAACCAAATAATGGGCTCTATTTATAAAATACAGCACTTCAGTGGAATTGCTTGCACTGAAAGAATAACCATATTGAACTCTCTTAAAAACACAGCACACAATCCCAAATTTGCTGTTGTACAAGAAAATAAAGCTCTGCAAGTGCTCAATGGCAGAACCTGGTTCCTCAAATAATGCACATTTTCTCTGTACCCTAACTGTAAGAAGTAACACAAAGACGGAATCTCTTCAGGACACTGAACTGAGTAGACACCTTGACTACCAAGCTGAAGTCTTTTTTCAGATTTTCCCTGAAGTCTTTTTTCGGAGGCATGTAGCCTGCTAAAATAAGGATATTTGGGCTCACTCTCCCTTGCACCCTCCTGAGGAACTTGAGCCCGATGTGTGAATTGTCTGTGCTCTTTCCATTCAACGAGACAAATGCTTGCTGGATGGTATGTACAAATAGATGACTAGGAGAAATATTTTTTTGTGAGTGCTATGAAATCACATGTGGTTTCGAACTCTGCTCCTAAGTTCAGTTACATGTCATGAGTCTTACCGCAAACACGGTTCAGAAAAAAAAGAAACCTAGCGATCAACAAAGGTCTGCACAGGAAATGAAACTTGGTTCCCATCAGAACAGCTGTGATACAAAGCAAGACTGAGAGTTAAACACCACTTAGACAATGAAACTGTTGATTTTCTCTCTGACTAAACCAGTTCCCCTCTGCAACAGCAACAACCTGAAAGCCACTCGGGGGAAGAAATGAACTTGAGATCCAAGCAGGTAGGAAAACCTTTTGTACTTAAGTTTGAAAGATTAGTGAAGTTGAACTCAGTGACTGGTAGAGATATAATCAGGCATGCACACTTGCTGGTGACCCAAAATCAGCAATACTTCATCTTATTTGTAGCAAACAGTTGTTTGAAGTTGAAGGCTGTAGCCTGGCTTTTGGTGAGGGACCAAGCGTTTAAACTCCACTGTATGAAACCAAATGTCACTTACAGTAGATTATCTTAATAAGATCTTTCTTTTTAAGCAAGGCCTTGAAACAGGAACATCAGATCTTAGACAAGAGGAGGCAAAATGTGCTCCCGCCAAAACCAATACCAGCTCCATGGGAAGCAACAGTTAGCAAGGGCCCAGGTGAAGCTCATGAAGGGACACTCATCAAAGAGCTCTTCACAACATCACAATAACCACGCAGCCAAATCCCAGTTATTGCTGTAAGGGGTGTGAAGGAAAAACAGGAACCTTCCTCCCCAGGAGCAGCACTTTGCATCAGGGCAAGAACAAAAAGAAGCTGGTAAACACGATCTGGCAGTCTTGATCTTATCAGTACCTCCTCATTCTTAAACTGAAGAGAGGGGCAGCAGGTGGCAGGGCAGGAAATTAGTTTCTGATTTGAGTGAATTCCCTCCCTGATTGTGTCACGCTGCTTCTCCCTGCTGGGACTGTAGCTGGGCAGGAGGTGTACTGGGAGACGCGCCCAGGAAAGAGAAAGGTGCTATGGAAAGATTTACCTCTACACTTAAAAGGTTCCATCATTAGAGGAGAAAAAATAATCTATCAATATAGTACTAGCTTTATGGCTTATCCTACTAACTTTTTGAAAAGCTGGATAGGCAGCTTTACAATTGGTGACTGGGGGTGCTTGAAAAAGCAAGTCTTTGTAATTTTCACAGGGAGCAGGTCTAACCTGACCTGCATGTTTGTAAATCTGCAACAGTCACTGGGATGCTGCTCCAGAGAGATGCAGCTTCGATGAAAGCCTGTTCCCATATCTTTTCTGGCAGGAGAAAAAAAAAAAAATAAATAAAATCTATCTATCAAGCTGTCTCCCACACAAAGATAGCATCTCTGGATCAGGAAGTCATTGAGGCATGACTGCTGGAAGATAAGAGACTGTACCGAGAAGCATGGCTGTTCTGTTCTACTCTTCCCAAGAAACACAGTGGGCCACTTCCAAACCACGAGGTACTTCGTTAAAGTGGTCCTTTGGCGTGAAGTACTCTTAAGTTCTAAAGATCTGTGGCAATGAGGATATCGAACACACCCACATCTTCCAAGGATTACCACCTGTACCATATTTCATAACTCAAATCCAAGCTACATCTTCTATTTGCAGTAGAGGATAAACATGGATGTCCTTGCCTGAGGTAGATTGCTGGTTTCAAAGGTCTCCTGCCCACACCGGATGAGGATATGTTTTGCAGAGAGATTTGTTTAGCTTTCATTTCTATAACATTAGATGTCTTACAGCGCAAGCCCAGCTCTGAGAGGCAACAGAGCCGACACAGGACAGGGTTTTCATGTCATGAGAGGCCCTTGCCTTCACAAAGCTGCAATATGAATGTTTTCTGAAGCGCTCAGATGGAGCCCCATTTTCAAAGCCCCACGTTCCAAAACTGTTTTGCACAGACACACCTGTTTGGTTTTTTTTTTTTTTAGAATTCTATCCAATCTCTGGACTTAAAATATCTCGGAGATTGATGACAGATAATGAAACTACCTCGGTTTCATCAACACTTCACATCAAGATGTTCATACACAAGTCTAATATTGACTGGTGACCACCAGTTCCGGATGTTTCCATTTCTGAACGTCCCATCCCACGTTTCATGTCACATCCTCCACATCAAGCCTTCCCATAAAAGGGCTCCTTCAGACATTTGACTACAACTATCAAATTCTGCAATTATTACTCAGCTCAAATCCCCACTGATTTCAACAAATACACATACCAGCTAGGAAGGAACTTCACGATCACTGCTCTTGCTAAGCAAATAATTGTAACAGACTCTTTCTGTTCCTCATCCTTCCCGAAACGGACAGGCAGACAATGCTACAAGACTATGCCTCCTGGATCACCTACAAGCAACTCTTCTGAGCAATCTGCCTTGCCAGTTAGAAAGCTTTGTTTCAGAAAGGACTGTTTTATGACCATAAGTACACAGGGAACAGACTGACCTCAACCTGAAGCCAGGTGACAGCTGTTTCCAAAACTGCAATCTGTTTATTGACGTGAAACAAGAAAAGGGATATAGGAGTGACTGTGATTCCCGCTGCAGCTCAGCGGAACACTCCTAACTTCCCTAGCTTTGTAGAGCTTGAAGCCAATTAGCTTTATTTCATATGTAAATGATACTATAAAGTGGAGGAAATAGGAATTCATTGGCGCATACTATTATAAAGCACAGGGCAAACACTTCTAAAATCACTTCACATGCTTTTTATTTCGAGTCTCTGCCTTGCATTCCTTCTTGGGGGGAATTAGAAGAAGCTCAAAGCCATTCAGCTGCGTACATTGAAGAACCAGCACCCACCCAACAGCCAGGCACAGCACATTTCAGTGGCTTTCTCATCCCTGCTGTTATCAATAGCACACCAGTTATCTCGTACGCCGTGGCAGCTGTGCCGATCACAAAGCAACTTCCTAAATTTAACTAGTCGACCTGCAGAAGTCCCTAAATGACTGAAATGCTTCCACTGTGCTCTGTATGATTTTAAAATCATATAAGCACATTCTAACAGCAGCAGAGAAACAAGTTACCCCACGGACACAGGAACAATGGAAAACTCGTTCTCTGTACATTTATTTTTGTCCTTCTCAGGTCCCTCCATAAGCCCACTGATAACCCTGCTGGGGAACACACAATATTGACTCTGACTTCATCCAAGAACCATGTACATACACCGAGTAATTAGTCAACTGCTCCCAGGCAGAATATGTCCCACTGGAGGTCCACCTGCTTTCCCGTGACTGGAGCCATTTCATTTTGGCCTTTCTCTTCTAGCTAGAAGGAGCCATTTCATAAAGCTTACCAAAATTACAGAAAAGAAATAAAGAAATCAAAGCAACTATGAGAAGCTGTTGTTCCAGCCGAGTTGGGATATGCCAGGGTACACGTGGGTGACCAGACGCTGCAGGTCCCGTGGCACACAGGGATGTCTCTTTGCCAAGAGAAGGGGTGGAATTTTCAGCCCAAACAGAGGAACCGATGGGTCACGAGCTGCAGAGTTGTTTTAAACAAACCCTCGTGTTTTTGTAAAGTAAAAAAGTAAAGCTGCTGCTTATTTTGAAAAGCAACATATGCACGATTGGACCGGTGTGCGTGGGGGGAAAAACCTGCTCAGCTCTGCAGCCAAGTATCTCCCCTCACTAAAGAGCATCTTAAAATACTCCTCTCCTGCTGGAAAGCAGCACTCGCCCTTGTTCCCTCCAACACTTCGCTGCAAGCTGGAACTGCTCCAGGGCCTCTCCTCACAGGTATGAGGAGAACTGAGTGCTTCGAAGTATTTTAACCTGCTGAAGTTCCTATTCGCCCATTTGTTTAGATCATTTGGTATTTGACTCTAGATACTTGATAGACTTAGGAAGGTAAAAAACATAAACAATTTATCATAATTTTTGTATCCCGCTTGAGGCCGAACTGCAACAAGTATGAGGCAGTCGCGTTATAGAAGTAGCTGAACGAGGTTTACCACTTCTCCTACTTTAAGATCATGTTCCCTTAGGTGAAAGGCAACAACTTAACGTATATTTAATATTACTCAACATTAAGATGAAGAGAGGTTTATACAACTAGCTACCTGAAGAACATCGGATTTGAATTCAGAGCTTATCCTCTGATCGAGCCCCACACTTGCCCGAACAGCCCGAGTTTCTCGGAGGAGCACAACGGCAGCATTATGCATGCAGGCTGTAAGCACCACTTCCTATGCCGTATGAACTGTGTTGAAAACAAAGGCGAATAAACAGCTACCACCCACTGGTTGTCAGGCTGGCTTCTGCACGGCCTTTCTTGGACATGCAAACTGCTGAACAGACATTTCCTTGGTGTATGCAATCTGTATAGATAGGCCTGTAAAGCTAGTCTGACCACAAGAGATTAATAGCTTTAGCCAAATAATGCGGTAACCATGTGAACGAGAGCTGTTCTAGCATGTTTGCGAGCCTCGCAGCAAGATTCAACACGCTGCTATCTGCATCTTGTTGCCAGGAGACACAACATCGCCCAGGAACATAAGGGAAGCCAGGTTGCAGTGACCACCAGTGAACTCCATGAAGAGTCACACCACGTCCAAGCGGTCTACACTGAAAGGTTTAGCAGGTTCTGCTGATACAAGATGATGTTAGGTAAGAAGAATCTGGTGGTGATACACAGCAGAACATCTACCCTCCACTTCAAAATCTAGCTTAAAACCATGCTAAGTCTAAGTTTTAAGGTGTGTCAGGTTCAATGTTTGATATCAGAAGCTCTAGTCTGAAAAAAAAGTTTCACTCCTAGGTTCTCCTGATACTTATCCACAAACACAGAGCCATTCCAGGGGATGAAACATATAAGAGTTATGGAAATTTGTCATTCCACAGTAGGAGGATATTAAAAATTTACAGTTATCCAGCCTTGCACTGGGGCATGATTTTGTAGCACTGACTGAAGCAAAGATCTTCATGACATCTTCTAAGAGAAGGAAGAAGAGTACAGGCTATAGAACTAGCAGCTCGAAACAGAACTTAGCTAGAAAATCACAGAACGGTGAGGGTTGGAAGGGACCTCTGGAGATCATCTCATCCAACCCCCCTGCTCCAGCAGCTCACCCAGAGCAGGGTGCCCACGATCGCATCCAGGCGCCTTTGGAATCTCTCCAGAGAAGGAGACTCCACAACCTCTCTGGGCAGCCTGGGCCAGGCTCGGACACCCTCACAGCCAAGAAGTTTCTCCTCCTGTTCAGATGGAACCTCCTGGGTTCCAGTTCGTGCCCATTGCCTCTTGTCCTGTTGCTGGGCACCACTGAAAAGAGTCTGGCCCCATCCTCTTGCCCCTCACCCTTCAGCTATTGATCAGCATTGACGAAATCCCCTCTCAGGCTTCTCTTCTCCAGAAAATACTGAAGTTTGAAATAATTTTAGTCACAGCAGACTAATTCTAACTGAAGAAAACAGTTAGACACTCTCTGGGTATCAGCTCAACTCAGCGAGATGAAGCCTGGTTTGTGTTCAAAGAGCCTGCCTCCACTTGGACAGGGGAGTTTGAGGCCACCTGCAGAACTGGCTGCAGAGCCGTGACCCAGCACACCTGGGCTTTCCGAGATCATGCTGCATCTCTGACTTCTCACACAGTTACAGCGTGTCACGCATCTGGCAACACACCCCACAAGTTTCTTCTCGACCGGTTCAGACAGACAGAAACTCTGTGTACCGAGAGACCAAAATACCCACCAGACTGGAAACCTGCACAGTAAGTGTAAAGGCGGACGACGCGACTCAGCCAATTTTATAGGCTGGAGATGAATAAGCAATTATGAAGCATTGTTTCTTTTAAAATCAATCACTCCTAACTCCATCATTTGGAACACGTAGCTCATGTGTGTAGTGATGGATTCTGTGATACAGGCTGCAAAAAAACTTTTTTGCTTGCTTGCACAGAGCTCAAATTTATATTATTTGCATGGGCTTGTCTTAGTTCTACATTTGGTGGTTTGTGTTCAGAAATAATTTAAAATACTTGGAAAAACAGAAGTTTCTCTGTTGTAAAATATAGTGTTTTATCTGCTATGCAGTTACAAGATTTTTTTTTTTTTTTTAAATGACTGGCATACTTTTTCAATTCAATCCTATAAAGTATGACTGTTCCCTACCACATATAACTCATATTTCCTACTTCACCTTCATTTTCAGTGTGGAGTACCTGTATTCTGGTATTGTCCTCAGTAAAAAGGACGAATCCATAGGCTGATGGAGCCTGAGTTTTAGTGCCTAATCCAACATCCACTGAGGTGAAAGTAAAGACTCACATTGACTTTAAGCACTAAGTTGAGTCTCTGGTGCCTAATAAGAGATCTCAGCACAGTAACTGAAAATTAGAAGAACACTAAAGAAGAAGGGATTGACTTTCTTCAGGAAGTGAAAGGAAGAAGAGGCAGCGAGAACAAATCCACGAGGACTCAGGTGGCAAAGGCAATTTGAGGTTTTTACTACACAACTACGGAAGTGTCACTTTGAACTGACTCTGACTGGAATGAGTTGCACCGGGCTCACCAGTTATGGCAGGGCTGATAAGATAGGAGAAGTTCACACTGTACACTTCCTCCAGAGGAAGAAAAAAAAAAAAAAAGAGCAGTCTACACCCTGCACTGGTAACTAGACAGGTCTGGTGAATGCAAACATCAGCACTGCCCACTATTATTCCAAACAGAACCTGCATTGTAGAAGTTGAAGTAGTTTTGGTTTAGATCTCAGGGTGTGGGACCAAGCCTCAGTTGGTAACAAAACCGGGGAGATGGAAAAGCTGGTTTCAGAAAACAAGGAGAAAACACTACTATGTACGGAGGAAACTAACTTCTAATGAATGATTTAACATTTTTAGATGACGACTTAAATAGATGGGCATTTCTGAAGGTACCGCTCAGGTTGTTCATAGTGAATTAGCTGAAACATCCCCATCTGTTAGCAGCTATGTGAAATTTCCAGTCAAAGGACTTAACAGAGCACCTATCTGGTTAGAGCTGCTTACAATGTCACCATGAAAGCTGTGCCTGGAGTGTGCACAGCCACTCCAGATTCACAGGGACAGAAAGCAGCTGCTGTATCATTCCCGCTTCCATCGCTGCCCAGGCTCACTCATCCTGCCACTTTTTCTATTACAGAGAAAAGACTAATTAGGAAACTGTCAAGAACAAGTACAACGTTACACAACAGTCTCTGTCAACTCTCTCCATTTCTACAGAGCTGAAGTTTTCTTACTTCACACACTTTAAGTCCTTCAGCTTCAAAGAATACTTTCCAGAAGCTAAATAGGGGTTTTAATAGACATGCAAGAGTTGTCTGTTGTGGGATGCTTGTTAGATACTATTCAGGTAACATCATCACAGGGTTTGTAAAACGCTTGTATAGAAAACATCAGGAAAAAAGAACAGCCTGTTACATTCCCAAACCTCTGCTGGGTTCAGCACCCTTGCTAGTAAGGGAGTAAATTCGGTCACCTACCGGTATTTCGCTTTGATCCTGTCGTTGTCAGGGTTGCAGTAGAGTCTTTCCAGATGCTCCTGGGAATCGTTGGTCACGCTTTGCCAACTCTTGGATGCTGTCCTCCTCACTTGCCAGTGATAAGGCAAGACCGTGTGATGCTTGGGACAGTCACTGCCATAAGCACACGTGCCCTGAAGGAAATCCACACAGATTTCTATTCCGTCTTCCTGATGGGTGTGATATTGCAGCTGGTTCAAGAGCTCAAATACCAGGTCGAGAGAAGCTTCTTCACTTTTATCCTGGAAGATCCCAGCACTGAACTTATTGCTTGGGTTCAAACTGTATTGCATCAGACAGCTATTCTCTTGGAATAAGCCAGATGTGAAGCTTTCCAGAATCTTGCCCGGGAACAAAGGACAAGCTGCACCATCGCTAGCAGTTGGGTGCAAAGGATGATCCTGGAATGACTCATTACTATTATCAGCAGCAGTTCCAGGAGTAGTTTCTGGTGAGAAGCCCTGCTCGCCTGACTGGACATCCTGCTCAGGATGCCCAGACGAAGGACAAGCTGTTGGCAACTGACTCTGAACATCTGGAGCTGTTGGCATCAGCACAGTCACATTATTTTCTGGTTGGGGGCAAGAAGTACCAAGGTCCAGAGTCTTTTTCACAGCAGGTTCACATAAATCACTATGACCGCCACTTTGGCTGCGGGACACAAAGACCCTACCCAAGGTCCCAGCTCCCAGCAAACTGGTAAAGATTGGCCGCAAAGCCCGGAGAGTTTCTGTGTCCAGTCTCTTCTGCACTTGCTGCTTCTTCTTGAAGCAAGGCTTCACTGGTGGTATCTTTTCAGACAGTCTTATCTGAGGAGGAAAGTCCTCTGAAGAAGGGCGCTTCATTCCTGGGCAGTGAGCCTGCTGCACAACACACGCTGGCTTTGGTTTGGTGTCCATCAGACACAGACTTTGCTCCCTCCAAATCTCTTTCAAATGTCCCAGAGCCTCGCAAGAATCAATCTAGGGCAGAAAGGAAAACAAGACAGTTAATCTCTCTAATTGCTCACGGTTGACACGAACAAGATCACCCCTGGAGAGGATGTCGAGCCAGCAACAGCAAACTCCTCCCTTCTCTGTGACTGTGGGTAGCCCCTAGGCACGTAAAGCATGAAACCAGCTAAACTCAGGCTAATTAATCCCAAACACACACTCATCGTCTCCTCACACATGCAATCTCGGAGACGCTCAGGCACGCACACACAGTCCCCAGAGGGGGGGCAGGAAAGGGGGATGGTCGGATGTCCTCCTCTCTGCGATCATGTTTAATAATAAACAGCACTTTAGTTCATTATATTCCACAGAAGTGAAAGCTGGTCATTTTTATGCGTCCCTCACACACAGACCTGAGGACAGAAGCATTAGCAGATGTACAGCCCTGAACGTTCCCACGACACTTTAAACATTCATGGACTGTTTCTTCTCCCAGCAGATAAGCAGGCAGACGTACACATTCCCATTCCCTTCCCATCGAGCCTTCCTCACACAATCTCTCACATCCACCCCGCAGCATCGTCAGAGAACTGCTGCCTTCACTTGAACGCCCAACTTCACCCTGACTTCAGCAGGGTCCGGGAATTAATCCCTGGGTTTTTAGGCACAGGAATTTAAGTGCTTACACCCTGTTCCTCCTGCTAGGCATCTGACACGGGCAGTCTCGTCCACGTCCTGACACTCCTGCTCCGCAGGCAGCCGTTCTCACATGCCCACGCACCCTCTCACCCTCTGACTCAGATGCACAGGCTGCGCTCCGTCACCCTGCTGTCACACGCACACACACACTCATCTGCCTCTCGCTGGGCTCGGCAACAAGAACTAAACCCTCGCCGTGAAGAAAACAAAAGGGTGCAAGTTGCTCAGGAACGGAGGGGAAAAAAAAACCCAACCTATTTGTAAAAGGAAATATTATTTTTTTTCTAAAGCAGAAATAAATAGCGTGGCTCATACGTGACCAGAAAGCAAGCGCGATGCCTTTTAATCAGGAATCTTGTAATATTTGATTACAGTTAATTAAACCTTCAATCTCCTCGCACGTAGCCTCAAAGCTTAGCGCAGAGCATGTTAAGGACTATTTCCTGGATAAATGCATTCCGAGCAAAGTAACTTCTCATTTCAACACAAAACCCCAGAAAACTAATAAAATTTGGCAAAAATTTCTTACTACTGATGATTTGCTCCGGAAAATTTCTCACTAAGTCTTCCTTATTTTGGAATATCCATTTATAAGGCTTTTGCATTACCCTGGGAAACAGCACATCAAGATTGCCAGGAAAAAGAAAAAAAAGTTGTTCCTCTCTAGTTTCCCATTTTTAGATTAATTTAAAAGCAACCGGTATATTTGTTTGCCAATTAAACTCCAAAATGATTGCTATCTCTGTTACTCTTCCCTAGGCACACCAGGCAATTCTCTTTCTACACCACCAAATGTTACTTTAAACCTCCAACTAACTTCAAAGGTTTCAAAATCCTCAGCTCCGACAGGAATCAGACGCTTCACTTCGTCGTGCCCAGGTTTAACAGTCCCTGCAAGAGGATCTCCCAGGGCTCAAGGGGTCCTGCTGTGCCGAGGAGCTAAGTCACCGACTTCTGGCCATTTTCAGCCGTATCTTTAATGCTATTCCAATATTGGTATTGCCCACTGGATTATCATTTACGTTTTGCTGCTCTTTTTAAAGAGCTGCACTACTGTACATAGAGCTGAATCCCCCCCAACAACTCTAAAAATAGAAAGCAGTGGGAACGGGGAATATCAGAACTCACTGGGATTTCTGTTTCGGCATTTTAACATCCCGAATCAGTCGCTACGATTTAGAAACAACATGAACGATCACCAAGAGCAATGCTGTGTTTGCACAATCTGTTTCAACAGAGGCAGCTCTCTCGGAGGGAGATTTCAGTCCCCGAGCCCTCGCCATCTCACGCGAACCCCACCTCCTTTCCTCTGCTGAAGGAAGCCAGTCTAGTGGCCCTAAAATCAATTCCAACGAGCTCAAAGCGACAGCCCCAACACACACCGAACACCAGAAGCGAGCACACCCGGCCGGACAGACCCAACTTTCTGCAGACCGTGCCAACGGGCGGGGCCCCCCCGCTGGAACCTACCGGTTTGTGCTCCCCTCCGGTGAGATTCCTGCGTTTTGACCCAATTTAAGGATTCTTTCCAAACAAGATTAGTCTTCTGGTGGGAGGGAGGCGGGGAATCAATTCCCTGCCTGCTGCAGCC
>VZZY01005983.1:354711-370376 GCA_013400335.1 Eurystomus gularis
CCGCTCGTGTCTCAGCTCCCCCTGTTGAACCCGCATCTCGCTGGTGACACCAGGGAAGGGCCGACGCGCAGTGACTCGGCCATTCCCAACAGTCAAAGGTCTCTTGGCGTTTGACAGAAGCGTTGTTTCACCTCTCTCAGCCTTGCGAGCCCCACCGCCTTACCAAGGAGGATCTCCTCCGGCCAGGAAGCACCGGGGCCAGGCCGACGGCAGGGCCCGGGCAGGCCGATGGCGGGGCCTGGGTAGGCCGATGGCAGGACCAGGCCGATGGCAGGGCCCGGGTAGGCCGATGGTGGGACCAGGCCGATGGCGGGGCCCAGCGTGCAGGTGTGAGCACTGGCAGGAGGCGAGGAGAGAGCTGCTTCCCAGGGCACGCCAGCTAAATGCCACGCCGGCCCTTGCAGCCTCCAAGTCACGCAGCACGCTGGCAGAAACAGCCCTCCCAAAAGCCAGAGGCACTGCTCAGCCTCCCAAACGGTACTGGGTTTTGCAGCGCGGCTTACTCAAAGAATGCCAATTAATGACTAAGAAGCAAACCAGGAACCCATCCTGGCACGAAGTCATCGTGACTCATTTTCTGTACGTATCTACGCGAGGGGAGCTCTGCCCTCTTCTTGCGCAGAGTTCGTTACTGCCCGAGACACTCTGAAAAAGAAAGCCCCAAGTGCAGCAAATCCCATGAATTACACGGTGCATCCGTTAACTTTCCTTTGTCCCAAAGCCATTAGCATGCTGTCATCTCCTGGCGGAACGCTGTGCGTGAGAGAGAGCACGGTGGGTTGGAGCAGCTGCTGGTGTGACAGCCCGGGACACTTCCCCGGTGAATCACACGCTTGTGTGGCTGCAGGAAATTTCAGTAGGACACGTCCATCAACTCGCACGGACCTGCCGCCGCCAGAATTAAGGGCATCTGCATCACTTCACTTGGCTAGATAAAATAACTTACCAAGAGGTAAATAACTTCAGAGGGTAAAATTTATGGGGATGGAACATCTATTATATCAGTTGTCTTACTGTTTTTTAAATATAGCCAGTCTTTCTTTCCTTCTGCTCAGTGACTTGATAAAATTATGTCTACAGAAAATACAGGCATCTGGAAAGAAACCATCATTTTTAGATGGCACGAGCTTTACAGAGCGCTTTGGAAATGCTGCCCAGCTGTGTTTGTAACGCAGGGAGAATAAGCCCTTTCTACAAACAAAGGACAAAAATTGAGAGCTCCACGCAATTGGAGCCGACTTCTTCTAGAATGACACAACAGAGGCTGAGTAAAGGAGGCAGCCGTATGTACAGGAGCCGAAAACAAATTATCATCTGCAAATTAATTGAACTCTTGAGTGTCTGCAACATCAGACCGGCGCAGCCTCACGCTCCGTCTGGACCCGACCGAACAAGCGCTTTCCCAAGCACGGTGACAGGCCATGCGTCATATCCTCCTTCACCGTACACACACTTGCATTTATCTCCTATTACCAGCACAGAAACTATCTGTTTGGAACAGCTTATTTCACGCATGAGATATAAATAAGTAGCACATATGGCTGAAGGACACACGGAGGTACACATAACTCCCACTGCAGCGGGAATGTAGGGATGCGGCTGAGGAAAGACGGAGGCCTGGAATAACCATCTTTCTCCAAAGAAATGTATAATTAAAGGCAATACATCACGGCGCAGCAGCAGATCAGACACTCGTTTCTGAGGCTACCCCACACAAATATAGAAAGAAACTATGATCTCATTTTTAAATACACGTTTAAATCTTCAGCAAGAAAAAGAAAGCTTTAATTATTTCTTTCAGACGGTAAACTGCAGCAGAACGAACGCAGCAATTTACCATTCTGACTTGCAAATAATGGAATAATCAGTATGCACACTTCACTTACTCGCTGATGAAAGAAGGGAAACGTCTTTGACTTCAATGTTCATGCTAAAAAAAGTTCTCGGGCTCCAACGCATTTTTTTCTAGTGACAGCACCCACAACCTCCTTTTCTGCCTCAATACTTGCACAAGGAGCATTCTTCAGAACACATCCCATCACAGGAAGGTCCTATCCTGGTGTTCTGTGTGAAGTCAACAGCTGCTGGTGGGAACTGGAAAGACACTGGGGAACAAGGTGGCTCACCAGAGGTGTGCTCCTCAAGCCTTTCTGTCCCAGTCTGTCTTGCACAGACTCCTGCTCTCTGCACTTTCAGCAAGGAGGAAAAGGGAGAGGCACAGACGCTGCCACAGGCTCTTATTTTAGCTCAATGCATTTGTGCCAGACAATCCAGCAGAAAAGCAAGCTGTTGGACTCCACGTCCTCCACCTTCCACAACTTCTCCCCTCCCAACAAGAGTGGTATGTGCCACCATTTTAAAATCAGGCAATGGTAAGAAGGTTCCAGTATAACCCAATTAATAGAGAGACCCAGCAGTTAAGGTCTAACCTTCTCCACAGCTGTACTTCCCACGTTCTCAGGATGCCTTCGCCTTGCAAACTGCCTCTTCACGACCTTTGTCGGCTGCTCTAATACATCACTCCCTTCCAGTTACACATTGAGGAAGAAACAATGAGAAACTACTGTCAACTTACTTTTCAAGGCATCAACAAAATTCCTCCTGTGAGGAATCTCAGTGCTACTGATCCCAACGTGCTTATACTCCAAGTCTAAAGTAATCTGCTTCACTTTACACATAAATCAAGAAGAGAATGAAGTTGACTTCACTAGCACAAAAGTTTCCTCCAACAATTTCTCTGTCATTTTTCCAATTTAATCAATCACTACATAACATTTTAAAAATTGCTTTTTAGCTCTGGATTTTCCACTACATACAAGAAATCAGTACATATTATTACTACATAAAACGCTGACATCTACAGTTCCAGGCTTTTTTTTTTTCCTTAGTATTATCATTCTTATGTAATATAATTATATTATTTTCTTCATCTTAATTGTCTGCTATAGCAATTAAGCAAAAATACAAAATGAGACATAGCCAAGGTTAAGCAACAAGTGAGTGGCAACTGGAAGAGGACACGGGTCCCTTGACTCACTCAACAGCACTTGACACACTGGATCAACCATTTAGCACTTCAAAGACAACATACAAATGTATTTTGCCTCTTTCTTTGCTATGTAGCAGTAGATACAAATGCTAAAAATAAGAAAAAGGAATGAAAGTTGTTACTCTTAAGCTACTGGATCATTACTTGCAGTAGGAAACAGACTACAAAGTCATACCTTTGTTTTAGTAAAAATACAAAACTTCTGACTTCAATTTCACTGTGGAACAACAGTCAATCTATTAATGTTTTACAGTAATGAATAAAAGATGTACATTTATTATGGAAATCAATATGAAACTCAGCAATTCATCCACACAGCGAATTTTTACTGCCGTGGTTTAAAATTAACCAGGCAGATGGTTCTTTTCCATACCAGTGCTTGATGAAAAGCGCTAATCACCTTCAAATAAAATTTCAAGCCCTGCTCCTGTTCTGACATGGGCATGTGCCAGCAAGTCAGGTTAGGTGAGTGCCAAGGGAAAAGAAATATCAACGATGCAGAAGTTTTTACAAGTTAACAGATGGAAAAACAGAATCTCTGATTGATTCACGCCATTATCAAGATGTGCTAACTCTTCCATTCTTGGAATGGACTTGCAATAGTCCATTTTTCATCATATTATAGATAGATTTCTTTTTTCTCCCTGACAAGTTGCGTAATTAAATATTTTCATTTTTATATTCTGTGCGTATTTCTATCTATCTATTCTCCCCCTTAATACTAAGATTGGTAATTATTATTTATTTTTTTTAGAAGTGAAAAAAGTGCTTGCTGTGTTTACATCAAGTTGAAATAAGTCAGTTAGGAAGAGAGGAGAGGGCAGCAAAGGTTTCCTGACACCTGGACTGGAGTAGCCTGTCCTGGAGTGACACCTAGTGGGTTACCTCCTGCTTTGGTCCCTCCTGGAGATGAGGAGGGTAGAAATGTCAAGGTCCACACACACCAAGATGAAACTTTCTGTTCATTTAAGTCTCCCTCCACTGGAAAGGCTCAACATGGACCGAATTTTGGCCAGGCTGGTAGATATACTTCAGGGCAGAAGGAGGACCTCCAGGAGTGGGCAATGCTTCATGCCAGAGCCTAGAAAAGAAGCTGAGACCCTACTTTGCTGGGAGGCACAGAGGGGGGCATCTGCATTGTGTACATTTTATAATAGAATCATCAAATCATAGAATCATTCAGGTGGGAAAAGACCCTTGGGATCGAGTCCAACTATCAACCCTACTCTACAAGTTCTCCCCTAAACCATATTCCCCAACACCACATCTAAACAACTCTTAAACACATCCAGGGATGGCGACTCAGACCACCTCCCTGGGCAGCCTATTCCAGTATCTGACCACTCTTTCCATGAAAATTTTTTTCCTTATGTCCAGTCTAAACCTACCCTGTTGCAGCTTGAAGCCATTCCCTCTTGTTCTATCGCTAATGACCTGTGAGAAGAGACCAGCACCAACCTCTCTACAGTGTCCTTTCAGGTAGTTGTAGAGAGTGATGAGGTCTCCCCTTAGCCTCCTCTTCCTCAGACTAAACAGTCCCAGCTCCTTCAATCGCTCTTCATAAGATGTATTCTCCAGGCCCTTCATCAGCTTCATTGCCTTCTCTGCACTCGCTCCAGCACCTCGAGATCTCTCTTGTATTGAGGTGCCTGAAACTGGAC
This sequence comes from Eurystomus gularis, assembly GCA_013400335.1. Lineage (NCBI taxonomy): Eukaryota > Metazoa > Chordata > Aves > Coraciiformes > Coraciidae > Eurystomus > Eurystomus gularis. The sequence continues at coordinate 359,422 of VZZY01005983.1, forward strand.
ACAATACTCAAGGTGTGGCCTCACCAGTGCTGAGTACAGGGGCACAATCACCTCCCTACTCCTGCTGGTCACACTATTTCTAATACAAGCCAGGATAACTAATAACTAATTACTATTAATAACTAATTACTGTTCCTCCTTGTGCCCTATGGCTATTGGATAGAGCCAGGAATCTTAGACAACTAAGGAGTGATGCTGATCTGACTGGTACAGAGGCATGGGGCTCTTTGGAGGACAGCAATGACCTAAAACCACAGTGGTTTTAAGAAAAAGATAAACACAGATTATTTTTCTGGTACTATCCACAAACAAGATAAAAAACCAAACCCTTATCTGCTTCCACACGGCAATCTAGAACTGGTGGAAATGGAAGAAGGTGACTACTTACTTTATAGTCTTTACAGTAAAAATCTTCTTGTTACTTAAATGAGATATTCACAGCGTGGTGGTGATTTTGTAGTCAAACCTCACATTCTTCTCTTTTACATTGCCCAGAGAAAAGTATCAAAACTGGAGTAGTTCCAGTTCATCATTAGTAAGTGAAACCTTTAAAATCCAGACCAAACTTTCACATTTTCAGCTAGCAGGAACCAAAAATCGTCATTTCCCTGGTGTCAGCTTCACCTTCTTTTAATACCCTGTACTATTAATGAAAGTTTTAAAGCACGCTGTTCTGTTTCTCTTATTAAATAAAACCTGAAAGTTTGGCGAAAGCAGCATTTCTCAGGCAAAAAGAGTCATTCTACACATACAAATATCACCACCCTTCTAGTTACCTTGCTGACTATCAGATCATCTTATCTCTAAGTGATTTATGATTCATATATTCAGACAGGGAATGCATGATTCCAAAGCAGGCACTTTTCCTGGAACATCTGTTAATGATTTCTGCAAAGATATTTTACTATCCTAAGACTGCAGTCTTAGGGGAATGGACCTAGAACTTTAGCCTAAACACGCAGCAGAACACTTTCACGTTTTAGGCTTATCAGTACAGTAACCATACGACTTAAGCTGAAGCATTACTGAGACTTCCCATCTTATGAAACAAGGAGTAATTGTATCACAAAACAGAAAAAAAGTTATATCAGTCATACTCAAGTCAGCAGTCTCTCAAGAAGTCATCTTTCTAGATGGAGTTTTCTTCTGCAGCTCTACTGTCTAGTGTTGTATCAGTCCCAGGGAAAAATTCATGATGCTTCAAAACTTTAAAAATAGTAATAAATAAACAATCCCCCAAACCTTATTCTTGAAATGCACGTAGCGAGCATTTGCAGGGCATCAGGCATAAATCGGGTGCAAGTAACATGTTTCAGTACACTAAAAAACCCCAAACATCTACACATCATTTTGTGACTGGAGTCTGAAGAGAGCTTTTTGTTGCTGTGACCGGGACTGCTGGAAACTGCTCTCGTTCAAAATCAACCTTCCTGCCTGGCTCACCCACAAAGCATCACATATCCATCCCTGTACCTGCTATGGACTGGAGAGACACTCTGGGACATTAAAGCAGCCATCCAATTTTGAAGCTCATTTAGATACATGAATTAATACACGTTGCATATAATAGAAAACATGCCCACAACGGGGCCATGCTCAGTGGGTTTACAGGGATTTTGTTGACCTGGTGCACCCTCTTGTGGAAGTCTCTTGGATCACTACAAGCCGTGGGGATTTATTTAGTCAAGGCTACGGCAACATCTACCATGTGCCCTCAGCTAACACGAGCAACACGAATCGATTCAGGTTATACCATGGAACTTTTGAGGTTTTTGGAAGGTTAGCTCTAAACCGCTGAGGATTCTGGAGCACATGGTAAAAGGTAATGTGTGAGTGGCAGCACTTTGGTCTTCTCCATTAGCCTGACTCCTGTTTAAACTCAGCAGAATGGGAATGTTTACTATCTACCTGCAAATGATGTCCATTCTTCAATCAAAAATGCCAACAAATTCCAGGGACGCCTAGAAGGTAATAGTATCATAGTGTTTTACATCAGAAAAAACAACTAACAATGGCTCACTAGAGCAAAACTTCATTAGAGCTTTAGTAACCCTTAAAAGTTGAATCTTCACGAGAAGATCTCAGTAGACGTCCCTTGAAAAAGGTCTATCCTTGCAATATAAAAGGGAAAAGTATTAGAAATTTGACTGCTCTTTCTCCCGAGCTCTGTATGATTCCATCAGCAAGGAGGAAAATAGCAGCATTCACATCTTAAAAATAAATGACTGGAAGAAATTAAATTCAACAAAATATTTTTCTTCTAAGATTCAGGTGATGAAGAACAAACCTGAAGCTCAGGAAATACTGTAAATGGTTCGAATCCTCAGACTTAACTGTGCTTCCTGAAAATAGCAATCGTGGAAATTATTCACTTACTCCCGAGCATCCAATGGACTAAACATGGTCCCAGATCAGCTGCAGCAACACAGTGAAGTTCTAACCCTGCGTAATGATACAAAACCACCGGGAAGAAAATGGGGCAAATCCTTCCTTTTGCCTAATTCTCATGTAGGCAACTGACTCGAAGAGAGGAACACGTTGCCTTAGAAATCTTGCACATCCTCCTCCAGCGCTGCCCGGCACAGCGTGTCTCAGGGCTGACTCCCAAAGCCTCCCTGCTGTGGGTGCTCTGAGCAGCTGGATGGACACAGGCTGCAGAACACACGGCCGCAGCGTTAGGTGGTATCGTGCAGCAAACAGCAAAACAATTGCTGTATTCAGCAGACGTTCGCTGTCTGAAATAGCCTGAAGTGACCAGAAGTAGGAGAGATGCTCTGCTCTACCTTTTAGAACGACAATATGCATTGGAAAGATGATTTCTGTATGGAAGAATTCTTGTGTAGGAGTACACTATAAACACTTTCTGTCCAGAATTCAGCAATCCGTGTGCTGCCAACTTCAGCATTCCAGAAGGGTACAGCACACTGCCTTGCTATATTAGAAAAAAATCTTCACGAGCAGAGTTTTTACATTTCCTAAGGTTTTCTTAAATCAGGAAAAAGACCATAACTTGGATGAATTTCCCCTAACATATAGGTAGGTCCAGGTTGAGTCTAGCCATGACTGGCTAGAAAACACCCAGCTAAGTCAGAGTTGTGTGGATGGATTCATCTCCAATCTATGCTGATATGGGCATCACTTGAAGTTTCTAAAGCTGGCTGGACACGATTCCGACGTACTTCATTCTGTACAGACCATGATAGATAGTGAAGTGGTATTACCACGATGGGTTCAAATGTTTGCTAAGTGCAAGGCTGGTCTATGTTACATATGATTCCAACTAACAATTCCAAAGTGGACAGAAATACCCCCTGTTATTCACTCATCCAAACATTCTTTCCATGATACTTCAGTTTCTAGTTCATCTCTCTTTAGATAGTAGGATTTTAGGAGCCATCGGCACATGGGTGGCCAACTCTTCTGACTACACAGTACAGGCTAAAATTCTCCTACAGCTAAGATCCAGAAGGCCTTTGCCGACCTCAAGGCTGCAGAAATGGGAAACCCCAGAGATAACTCGCAGGTGGAAAGTGACACCAACCACCATGAGATCCTCCTACACTGCCAAAGGACACAGCAGCAGCGGGTGGGCAGGTGCCAGGATGACACATTTCAGACTCAGAAATCCCATCTGGCTGACTTCCTCCCACTAACAGGGATTCAGCTGCTGAACTGGACCAGTGTAATCCCACTGCAGACCACCTGGCACACCCCGAGTGTGGGGACTACATGTGAACCGCTTGTAATCTGCACACTGTTGAAGATGCCAAGCTGACTATCCCACTGTGAAGCAATTGTTTCTGATTGCCTGGCATCCTTTGTGCCTAAATATATAATTACAGGTAGCAGCTAAATGGGTGGTTCCAGACTTTGCTGTGGGGCCAGTGACAAACTTGGGCCCTACCCCAGTGCTTCAGGTAGATTGTTTTGCCATCCTACTGCTTACCAATTGTCTTAGACCCACAGCACCCACAGCAGGGCCTTCTGTGCTTCACCAGAATAATAATAAAAAAAAATAGATAGATAATAGATATGAAATAAAATGTCATAATTTTGTATTTCCTGCTTTCAGAAGCTCTTATTTGGATATGCCAGCAGATATCAAAGCACCATAGGAACCAGACCTTGATGTTTGAGAATAAGGTGCCCCAAATCTTGAATATTAGGTTCACTCTTACCTGTAGAGTTTAGTTATTTTCCAAATACTGCATTTGATATTGATTTTCAGAAGCGTGGCTGGTTCCAGGCTCTAGCTGGGATAAACGCTGAGCAAGCCAGCCCCCTGAGAATCTATTTACAGACATTTTTTCATTCATTTGGTCTACACACAGAACCACCCATCAACCAAAGCTTGAAAAATGCTAACAGAGGCAACTGGAGCAGATGAGAGCATTTCAAGACACCAAAAATGGGTCACATATGCTACACTGAGCTCACTTCAGATACAGCAAGTGTCAAAGAAATCCAGCAATTTCCAGCTTTTAGGAATTAAAGGTGAGTGCAGCAATCCATTATTTCAATGCAGTGTTCTCAGAAGGTAAAAGAACAGCTCAGGAAGCAGCAGCACTGGATAGTTTCAAAAAACCTGCACTTTTGGGGTCTACATTCTAAATTCTCCACATTGAGGAGCTCATTTGGCTGAAAAACCATACAGCCAGATTACATCTCCAGTTTTAAACCTCAGACACTACAGAATGCTTCCAAAAAAAAGTACAGTACAGAGGAACTGGAAAGCTTCTCATCCACCTCCTTCACACAGAGATAGCAGAAGCCGCTCAGATGATGAGCATCATGGATGTTTATTCAAAGAAGGTTTTTCTTTTCTATTTCAATAATACCCAATCGGCTGATCCAAACCTCAGGACACTAATCCCTTACCGCAGGATAAATTTCAACATACCCAAGGAAACATGGGGATTTCAGAATATTAGAAGAGTGCAATTTTGAACAAAGAGGGGGTTTCGTTCTTAACGAGAGTGAAGCTTTTGCTCTGCTCTCCTTTCATTCTTGGACACAGTTTAGTCTACTGACTCTGGAATGAATGCCACTGAGAAAGTTAGTTTGAATTTAGATTTAGATGTAAACGTGAAAACTGAGCAGTTTTCAAAACTATGGAATTTATTTCCCAACCAACAAGTGTTGGGGAGCAGAGGAAGGGATGTAAGAGGAAACATAGAAAGGAATCTGTCCAGATTTCTTCTAGCCAGAATGGGAATACACAATTCCCCTGAGAACTGCAATAGACAGCTACAAGATTAAGTCTTAAGTCTTAGTCATGAATTTTACGGCTGTTTCTACGGTGCTAGGAAACGTTCTCAATGTCAGTGGATTACTGAAGTTAAAACAACAGAGTAGACAGAGGTCTTCAAGATATCAGAAGTTCAATGGTTCAGCTAGAACAATTAAACAAGTGCAAAAGGCAGCTGAAAGCAAAGAACAGAAATTGTTTCTGTGCTTAACAAATCCCTTTCAGAGAAGCCAACAAAACCAGAACGGCTGGTAAGCAGACAGCAAAATTAATAGCTGTGAGGTCAGCCAGGTTTAAGTGTTAGCTTGGGTGTAAGTTCACAATGTAGCTGCATATGGAAAATAAAAAGATATTTTCATGTCAGTGGGATCATTCCTTCAGCTGTGGCATGATTTAAACTAATATCCATGTAGTACTAGTGCATAGATAATGAACGGCAAAAGACGTTTCAACTCCACAGTAAAACAACAAATCCAGAGTAAGCCCTGACACAAGGGCGAAGGCACAATATCCTTTTTAGACTAACTTAAAAAACCAAAAACATACACACCCCAAATATAACAGAATATACACCACCGATACCCCTGAAAAGCACGTGTGCAAACATCTGGAGACAACATCAAAGAGACAAGACTCTCCTTTTCTGAAAGACAGCTGGACTCAGCGCTGTCTTACACTCCCTAACCGGCCAAAATAAACAATTTGAAAATATCAAGTATCTCTTAAATGCATCTCTGAGGATTTACCCTGAGAATCTGTTATAAAAGCAAAGTGTTTCAAAGTGCATGTTGAGAACATTTGTTTTGTTACAGCGATATTAAGGGTGTGCTCTGTAACTGCCCACAGCACACAATGTCCTACGTTCCTTTTACAAACATGAACTGTACAACAGCACAGAGCTCAGCTGGATCCACTGCCGCTGTGACATGTATTTCAATCACAAAATCCTAGAAAAGACACATTTCTGTATGAAAGTTTTTAAGAATTCTTCTGTTAAACAAGATGTCAGCTCCCAGGGTAACTAATGACTGAGCAGTGTGAGAAAAACTGGGATGTACTAATATTAACACTAGATGACAGTCAAAAAAGGTCCTATTCGATCTGCTCACACATAATGTATTAATCTCAAGGGAGCTTTTTCAACAGGTTTTGCAAGCCTGAAAACCAGTTATCAAGAGCCTTTGAATTAGATATGAAGGACTGCATAAACCACCAAGCTGTAAGAGCTTGGAATCTCTTCAGCAGAGCTATGCCAAGAAAGAACCGTAGCCCAAAGCGATACAGGATTTTCAATGCAGTTGAGGAATATCCCTCACAGAAACAACCCCTGCGTGTTCCCAAGGGTTGAGGTGGGCATGGCTGGGCAAGTGTCATCGGAGTCTGACAGAAAGGGCACTTGACTTAACATGAAGAAATGCAGCAGAAGTAGTTTGAAAGAACTGCTACACAGGAGTCTACTGTCTTCATTTGATGGAACATAGAAATAAAAAGAAGGAGAGAGAGACGTAAAGAGATGGTCAGAAGGTTACTAACCAATGGCTGGAGCATGTCCAGAGAAGGACAACAAAGCTGGGGAAGGGTCTAGAGCACAAGTCTTCTGAGGAGTGGCTGAGGGATCTGGGGTTGTTCAGGCCAGAGAAAAGGAGGCTTAGGGGAGACCTTGTGCTCTTGACAACTTCCTGAAAAGGAAGCTGGAGTGAAGTGGGGTCAGTCTCTTCTCCCACATAATGAGCGCTAGGACAAGCGAAAATGACATCAAGTTGTGCCAGGGGACTTTAGGTTGGACATGATGAAAAATGTCTTCTCTGAAAGGGTTGTAAAGGGCTGTGCCAGGCTGCCCAGGGCAGTGGTGGAGTCCCCATCCCTGGAGGAGTGTCGAAGCCATGGAGATGTGGTGCTGAGGAACATGGTTTAGTGGTGACCTGGCAGTGCTGGGGGAACAGTTGGACTCAATGATCGTAAAGGTCTTTTCCAACCTAAACGATTCTATGACCAATAATAATCCAGACATTCAAGATTGTTGGCTACACAAATGCAGCTACATCAGGAACACCCAACTCCTTCCACCCCACAGGCAGTCCAGGCATCGCTTACATCCCAGGTATTCCTGCACTGACCTGCTGGGGAGACTCAGAAGAAAAGGAACCACTGTCTGCTCAAACAACCCCGTATTGCTGCACTGCTCTGTGACTTGGAGCTACAAAGACTCCCAGCTCCTATGGTCCTAGGCCACCTATTCCTGGTGCTGTTACAGCAATGGGAAGAGCCACCACAAGAGCTTTCTGGTGTTGCTCTTGACCCACCTGAGGTTGCTCCCTTTCTCTGCTAGCTTACAGGAATTTCTCCTTCTGAACATTAGGGATTCTTTTAGGATTTCAACATCTAAAAGAGGAGATGGCACAAATTAACCAACTGATAAAACTCTAGTTTTAGGGTTTTTAGGTGAGAAGATAGTCATATTAATGAAAACCATTCTTAGACCTTGGGACATTGAGATTCATATTAGCAAAGATGACAAATAAAACTTCACTGAAGAGCAGACTCATGTCCTGTTAATCACCTGCCTTGGAGATTCTACCTTCCAATCCGACACAAATGCACTTTGGAGTCTACACTTCACCCAGGTAAGTGACAACAATAAAACAGAACAAATCCTGCTGCAAAATGTGCCCTCACTTGAAGCGTTAGCTTGGTCCAGCTTAGAGATTTAGAGAAAAAGTGAGAGCAGTAAAGCTAATGCATGCATTTCCAGTTTATCACTGCTTCTGTGTTTTAGGAGATGTGGTAGGAAACATACCTTGTAAGTTACAAAGCATTAGTATTTCTGTTATCAGGAGAACCTTTCTTTTGGGTCACAGAGCCATTGTTTCTCTGATTTTGAGGCCTTATGTTCCCAACGGCTTCTGAGTGAGGATTCAGACAAGAGGCAGTCAGCACAATGCCGAGTTAGGCACTTAAACAAGAACTTGAATTGTTTTGATAAAAAAATCAGTGGCCCAATTTACTTTCGGGGAAGCGACTAGGACATAATTAAAGTGACTACGAAGCGACAGTGACAGTTTGTATTATGCAGTGTTCTGCTTAAAGCTACAGTTTGCCAGTGCCAGGGTTGTTAAAAAAGCAAAGCACTCGTTTGTTTTTTCAAGAAAACCTTCCATCAGTTCGCTGCCTGAAACAATGTCATACTTGATCTTAACGGAGAGACAGATGGCCACTGGACAGATTTTGTTCCAAAACGACAGCATCCTTCCCATGGAAACCCAAACCAAGGACAAAAACTTAATTACGTTCCACCACAATGCTAAATTCATTTACTTAGATGGGCAGAAGGAAGAAATCAGTGCAAGAACAGAGCCAATGATTACAACCGAATCCTGAAACAATCTTAATTCTTCCCACAGTTTCCAGCTACTTTATACAACTCTAACAGCGTTCTTGAATACGAAAATTCTTATGATTGGTAACATTAATCAAATGATGATGTTACCTACTACAGATTTAGTTTTAATGTGTTTTACAAAGAAACCAAGATCGATCCCCACTCCTGTTGCAGTACAGGTGTCAGAACACCACCTAAGGGGCATTTCCTGCAAGTGGAAGCCAGAAACGGCTGAAGCCATTTCAGAATGGGTTAATATAACCCAGAGGTGCAGGGCAGGAGGAACAGAGACTTTAGAAGGAAGAGGTATCCTTCATGTAACAGATGTTACACGCAAGAGTAACAGATACTCAGAAATGTTTCATGTAACAGATACTCAGAAAAAGGAAAGGAATTGGTGAAAGTCAGGCAGTTTTGCAAGGCCAGTGAAATACACGTGTGTGTCTTGAGGTACTTAAAGATCTTGAAATCACAATCCACTACATCACCTCTCAATACTCAAGCTCAATACTTTCACAGACAGAATTATTTCATTAAAAAAGTCAAACTCCTCATTATTAAATAAATGTTCGTACATTTGGGGTTTTTCTTTTCCGTTTTAAGACACAGACATATTTAGAAACTGAGAATACACAGCTCAATAATATTTTAATCCCATTAGGTGTGGGAGTCACCACGAACCACTCAACAGCATTAAAGGGATCTACGAAGGACAACGCCTAAGCTAACATGTAGGGAGAGGAAAGTCAGGCACGCTGGTTCTCTGCAGCCTCAGGAAGACACACACCACACACTGACAAGACAAGCACCACGTGCTGAGAACAAATCCCAAAGGCCACACATGTCCCAGCAACGACGTACCCATCGCTGGTACGTGACCACTGCCCGCGCGATGAGGAGCAGGGGGTGGATGAAGGCTGGGAGCCTGGCTGCGGCATTAGGGGAGCTGCAGACCTGCTTCCTGCACACTGGCATGGCTGCGATCGGTACTCACGAGTGTTTCTGCTGGGATTCAGAGCTCCTGTGCTTCATCCGATCGGCTGATGTGTTAAGATAACCCAGCTGGGGAATCCCTGTTGAAGGTGTATCTCCAAGCTGAGAAGGAAGGTCTCGCTAGCAGAAGCGTAACTCTCATTGATGCCTGTAGATAATATGATATTAGAAATATTGTTCTGCAAGCACACTACGTTCAATACACTTCAAGCTGTGAAAATCCACTCTCAGTTTGGTCTTGGAAATTTATTATAAGGTCGAAAGGCAGAGTCCTATTGCACTTGGAATCATAGAATTGTTTAGGTTGGAAGAGACCTTTAAAATCATGGAGTCCAACTGTTAACCCAGCACTGCCAGGTCACCACTAAACCTTGTCCATCAGCACCACATCTCCACGGCTTTGAAACCCCTCCAGGTGACTATAAATGTCCTTCAGACAAGACACTGCTGTTAATCCCCAAAACGTCTGTGGGGTCCCACGTGCTATAATCCCAAACTGCAGACAGACCATTATAAAAAGCCGCGTGGATCACTTTCAACAGCATCCCAACTAGTGTGTGGGCAAGAGATTAGGGAACACTTCTAGAAGTTAAAACAATAAAGAAAGCTTTTTAGAACAAGACTTGAATCACAGAATTTCAGCATGGTGAGGGTTGGAAGGGACCTCTGGAGATCACCTTGTCCAACCCTCCTGCTCCAGCAGGTCAACCAGAGCAAGGTGCCCAGGATCATGGCCAGTCAGGTTTGGAATCTCTTCAGAGACCCCACAACCTCTCTGGGCAGCTTGGGCCAGGCTCTCAGGCTCTGGCACCCTCATGGCAAAGTTTCTCCTCCTGTTCAAATGGAACCTCCTGGTTTCCAGCTTGTGCCCATTGCCCCTTGTCCTGTCACTAGGCACAACTGCCAAGTCTGGCCCCATCCTCTTGCCCCCCACCCTTTAGCTATTGATCAGGCCTCTCTTCTCCAGCTCAACAGCCCCAGGGCTCTCAGCCTTTCCTCAGCACAGAGATGCTCCAGCCCCCTCAGCATCTTTGCAGCCTCTGCTGGACTCTCTCCAGTAGCTCCTTGTCTCTCTTGAACTGGGGAGCCCAGAACTGGACCCAGAACTCCAGAGTTGGCCTCAATGGGGCAGGGTAGAGGGGGAGAAGAACCTCCCTTGACCTGCTGGCCACACTTTTCTCAACGCACCCCAGGACCCACCGGCCTTCTTGGCCATGAGGACGCGTTGCTGGCTGATGGGCAACATGCTGTATGCGTCCAAACCACACAAACCCGTGCAGCACAGGCACCAACCCTCCCGGAGTTTGGGTTTTCCCGGCCGTGCTTCGCGCCGTC
>VZZY01005983.1:370795-484051 GCA_013400335.1 Eurystomus gularis
GGCGCTGAGGGGGAGCGGGGGGCTCCCCGCAGCCCGCCCCGGGCTCCTGACCCGCTGCCGGCTGCGGATCCCCGGGCCGGTCGCGTCTCGCCTTGCCCCGGGCCTGTGGCCGGTTTTGAGCCGACCCCCGGCGGGGTTATCCGGGCTCGGTGCTGTCTTAGATCCAGCTTGGAGGCCGGTCCCGCTTTGAACAGCGGGCGGGGGTGGGGGTTGTGCGGGCTGTAAAGATGGACGAGCTGCTGGTGGAACACTGACGTGTCAGCGTCGGCGCGGTGGAGCTGGTGGGCTGGGCTGCTCCTCAGCCGGTCTGACGTGGTCCCACAAGGCCCCTTTTCCGCCACAAGCAAAGCGGATTTTTCAGTTTAAAAGTGTTTTTTTTAATGCAGTTCGAAGACCCACCAACCGATGTAGCAGGAGCTGGCTTTGATCTGGCAGAGCCAGTGCCAAATTACAGAGCTAGTGAACTGCATAGGACTCCTGTGGGGGCATTTTTATTGGAGAAAGAAACCACTTAAATGGCTTTCTTTTTTTCATTTTTTCTTTTAAGGGCTTTACTGGAGGATATGGCATATGGATCTGGTTCAGTCTGCCGTCCTGTATAGCGTAATGACCCTCATCAGTACTTATCTAGTAGCTTTTGCGTATAAGAACGTCAAGTTTGTTCTCAAACACAAGTAAGTTTGGTGGCTATTTGAAGTAGAATTTATGGTTAAATAATTTAACAAAGCCAGCATTTACAACAACTTACGAATGTCTGAAATGTTTCACCAAAATAACTATTTTATACAAAAATATCTCCTAATTGGCTTCTGTCATTTATTTTGTAATTACGGAGTGGACTAGCCTTGTCTGCTAAGGGTACGATGAATAGCAAAACCACCTTCATTCTCTGTGGGTACGGCCACAAACTATATTTGACTAATACTTTTAGTAATTGGATGATTATTTGTTGTCCCTCCAGCTTGGCAACTCTGTTCAGTGTCTTGGCAAGGTTTTATTCTTCACTGCAAATACAACTTTCTGTAATGCCAGGAGGGTTTATTTTCACATGTCAGCTTTTACGGCGTTTCTTACAGGGTAGCACAGAAAAGAGAAGACGCCGTTTCCAAAGAAGTTACTCGCAAGCTGTCTGAGGCAGACAACAGGAAGATGTCTCGTAAGGAGAAGGATGAAAGGTGACGATCTCTGTTCTTTCCCTTGTCATAATAGGGCCTGGTATCTTTAAGACTCTAGGTAGGATATTAGGGAGTGTTGCTTGGCTGTTGTTTCTGTACAAGTGCATCATACGTGCGGGGTTTTGCCTTTGAGTCAACTGGTAGTGCTTGCTGCACTCTGTCTTTAGCAGCTGGCTGTAAAAAGAGCTGCAGTGTGTGCTTTGCTACGCTCTGGGTGGCTGTCGCTTCACACTGGTGGGCGTGCCAGGATTTGAATACACCTGAAACAACATCTCTGCTTGTTCCTAGAATTCTGTGGAAGAAAAATGAAGTTGCAGACTATGAAGCCACAACTTTTTCCATCTTCTACAACAATACTCTCTTTCTCGTCTTGGTCATCATTGCTTCCTTTTTTGTGCTGAAGAACTTCAACCCCACTGTGTATCCTTTATCACCACGCTTGAAACAACCGGGGGTTATGAGATTACTTTGTTGATATAGAATCACAGAATGGTTTGGGGTGGAAGGAACCTCAAAGATCATTTAGTTCCAACCCCCCCGGTCCCACTAGACCAGGTTGCTCAAAGCCTCCTATGCGCAGTTCAGGGTAGTAACTCAGCTTGGAAGTACTTCAACATAAAAATGGAGAATAGACAAGAAAAATATCCCAATATAGGTGCTTAACATTTGACACGAGGTGTTTTAAGGCTCTCACTTGGCCAACAGACAGAATTTCTTACAGCTTTGCCATTTCCGTAGTTGTGGCGTGAGGAGGCAGCTGACGTTCCTACATTGTGTCAGCGTGAGCTGCGGGAGCTCTTACCTTACAGGTAACTTCACAAGTAACATTTTTTGTTACCCACGTACTGCCAATCAAGGCCACATATGTTAATTAAAGTTCCACAGCATTTAACAGTATTTATAAACACTTTTACGAGAACAGGCCAAACTTTGTGGGTGTCTTAATTTTGAAGCTAAGTACATTTGAACATCCCAACACCCTGAGCGCAAGCTGAATTCAGGTTACAATGCTGCAATTTGAAAACTACAGAGAAAAACCTATTCCAATCCCTTGTTTTCATAAAACTTCTACTAAATATTCTGTACAGAAGAAGCTGTATCTTTACAAGTAGACGTCCTTAACCTTTTTCCTACAGAAACTATATTCTTTCTATAAGTGCTTCATCTGGACTGATCGCTCTGCTGTCTACAGGATCCAAGTAGACAAAAAAATCCCCACAGCAATTTATTTCTGTAAGAGAGATCAACTGCCCTACAAAAGTTTAAGGCTGGAACAGGAATTTTTTTTTTAATAGTTTGACTGATTGGGGAGAGGGAGGGTGAATCTAAAATATTTGAATTATATTCACTTTTGGTATCTTTACATGGTATTATTGAATAAATGAATGAATCCATTTTTTTTACTTAGCAATGAAAGGAAATGGTGTGTGAGCGATTACCAAAGGTAACGTTTCTGAAGCACCACGTAGGTGTGATGGTACTACAGGCTCGTAGGCGAGTACACTGTAAGGACAGCTGTACTTAAAACCTCTACCAGCATTCCCCGAGCAGTTTGGTGACTGAGCCAAACTGACCCATCAGAAAAAGCAACAATCCACCACCTACCATTGTAACTTGAAAAGTTTTAATAAAAAGGAGGCTTTTTGTCATTCAATCCCTTGCATTTCTGTTCTTAATGTTTTAAAAAAAAGGGTATTTTCATGGGTAAGCCATGTGTAGAGGTTTGTCAGCTCTGCTCCCGACAGAGTGGGGTCTCCTCCACGTCAGCGTGTGTAACTGCTCTCATTGGAAGTACTCCTCAGGTTTGAGTAACTTAGACTCAAGACAAAACCTGAACAGTGTCTCCTAGAAAAATACTTTGAAGTGGTTTGGATGCTTTTTATCGTTCATCTCTAAGGTCGTAAATGCAAAAAAATAGAAAAAAAACCCAGAACCTGCCCCTTTTGGTGGCAAAGCTTAAGAAAAATGCGTTAGCTGGGTTTACCAGCCCATCCTTCTGCTTTTCTGATGCTGTCAGTGACGCAGCTGTTAAATTTAATGCTAAACTCTACTACTGTTCATGGGCTCATATTGTAGAAGTTACAGATTTTGCCTTTTTTGTTGTATTTTATCAAGAGCTTCTCACCTTACCTTAGTGTTTTGGTATTGCTGGTTGCCGAGGCCCGGAGCATAAACAGCACGTCAGAGTTCTTTCTAGAGAGAGCACTTTGCAGCGCTGACAGCCTGAAACAAAAGCACAGCGGGTGGGTTGTTTTCTGCAGAGGCCTGAGCTTTTCTGTAGACTCCTTCCCAGAAAAGTGCTGGGGGTTTTTTTGTTGTTGCCATTTGGATTTTTGTTTAGTTTTGAGGGTTTTTTTCCTCCCCTTGTAATGCCCCCCCTACAAGCTGCGCCTGATCTCTTCAGTGTAATGCTGAAGGTGGGCTGCTGCTTGGCTTCCCATTACCCTCGGTATTAAGCAAGCTGACCTAAGCTTTTGCTCTAAGTAAAGGACAAAAAAAAAATTGTTTTCAATTAAAAAAAGTTGGGAATTAATATTTTTAATACAATGTTGGATTCCCATTTATATGAGCAGGGGAAGAGAGAACATTAAATTGTGCCTCCAGACATAAGGACCTAGTCTGCAACCAGGAAAATAATTATACAGTTAAAAAAGCTGTTAGTTGGATAATGCTCAAAGCCTTGGTGCTGCCCATGAAGCAGATTTTTAAAAAATAGTTACTTTTCACCACTAATACTGCAGCAGGAAGGGCTAGCACTGGGGAGGGGGGTGTGTGGAGTGCTTTGGTGGTGGTCTCCCCTCAGCCCAGAGTCATTTTGGAGAGGCTGGTGCCTGAACCGCAGTGGGGTTTCGGTGAACCACCACGAGGCTGCTCACGTAGTTATTTCAGGCCAAAATGTTGTGTACAGCTGATGTCTGCCTTAAGAGGATGTTCCTTCTAGAAGTACCTTGTCCTAGAGGCGTGCCCAGCCCTTTGCTCTCTGGCTGGACCCATTCCTCCAGCTCAAGGTCGTTGTCCCTGGACACAGGTACAGCTGAAGGTCAGCGTTTCCCTGTGGAAGGATCCATACCCATCTTCAGTGTAAACCACCGCTGCCTCAAAACTGATCCCGCTCTTAGTAACACATCTCCAAGTATAAAATTAGATGCACAAAATGCTTTTATTGTGTCCAAGCAGAAGTCAAGGTCAGACTGCATTTCTGGGTATACAGCAGCCACGTTCATTTACACAGACCAGAGCTCGGAGGATTAAATACAGGAGAAGACAACTCAACTATTAGTATCCGTTCGTGTGCGCCACGTGGCCACTGCACACGCGCTGCAGATATCCTGGAGTCACAGGGACTGGAGTACAAGGGTCCTACAAAGACTATACACAGCTGTACCCCCTCGGAAGTACCCCCCGAAGTACACGATTCAAGGCGAATGAGAAATACTGAAATCGTTTTTACAAAGCAAACTCGTGGTAAAATATGACACGGTTCTTAAGACGGGCAAATTAAGACATAAAGGTTTACTATCAACTCCGTTGAAGGGATTAAACGCTCACAAAAACCCCTACCTGTTGAAAATGTGCCTTAAAAATACGATGCACTTAACTTAGGCCCAGTTCCAGAAGAAGTTAAAGCAAATGTGACCTTCCACCAAAGTACGTACCTGTTTTTTTCTGGCGTTATTTCAGCAGCTATGTATTATGTATATTTATAAGTCTCTATATCCCTAGAAGCTCATGAAGATTGAAATTTGCAGTAGCTCTGTCTACAAGCAGGCAGACATAGAGGCAGGTTTCTCTAGATGCAAACCCCAATACTTGATTTCTTGGGTTAAGGTTTCTGTGGAATTGGAATTTTGCAAACAGCCGTTGTTTTGATGGACCTGCCATGCGTGGTTGGGTTTTCTAACTGTGCCCTTCTGGCTGGCACTCAGAAATACCTCCCAGGAGCACTCCGCAGCTGAAACAATCGTAGAGTCAGGAGCTGAGCTATCTAATTTCTAACTGATTCTCTGCCTTACAGCCTTTGTTCAACTACAAATGAAATCTAAAGCATATATTCAAGCGTAAAAAAGGAAACGGAAGATTTGAGCTTGCCCCTTCTATCTGTTAACCTGAAGAAACTCTATAGCTGAGATTTCCCAAATGTGGTTTTATTAAAACCTGAAGTTGTATCTGGCTTTTTCTTCATTGAAAAAATAGATCTGTACATCCTTCTTTAATTACCAAGTACCTGAAGGTTATAAATCATTTTTTGCTTTACAAGTAAGTGTTTTTCACAGCACAAGCATGAGGTGCTAAGAGTAAAGTAAAAATTAAATGGATTCAGTCGAAGGTAAGAAAATACAAGATCATTCTTGGTTAGAAGAGAGATCAACTGTGCTTTTAGATTTCACTGCAGAGTAGTAGCAAGAGCACACATCTCGAAGGATCCAGTGACAGTAGACACTGAGCAGCAAGCTGCTGAATGATTCTCATGACCTGGAGATTAACTCGGGGCTGTACTTCTGTACAGAGCACTTTTTAAACCATGCAGTCCGGGGAATTCATGCATTGCATTATGATCTGTAGTCCTTCTTGCTGTAGGGCTTATTTCCCAGGATATTATCTATTTCGTTTACAATATGGGATGTCATCTTTGGAAGGACCTAAGGGTAAGGAGAAAACCAACGTTTAACCAAGCTTCTGTTAAAAGGTTTTTGCAAGTTTTAAACCTGGGTTTTATCAGATAACATTCCCCCCACATTTTTGGTGTGACAGGTATTTAAACGTTCAACCTAATACCTTTCTCCCTTAAAAGGAACAGCTGCTGCAGTGTCTTGACCCAGTGGGAGAAGCACAGAAGCGCTCCTAGACTTTACACGCACAGCTCAGCTGCTGTGGAACACGAGCTGGTGGCAAGAACATCAGAGAATGCTCGTGTTGTGAAAAGCAGTGGACAACAATTAAGGTGGGTGCAAGCGACACGTGCCCTGCGGAAGACTCGGCGCAGAATATATCACAAGGAGGCCTGGAATCAGGTCACTTTTTCGGATACATTAAACCTGGTGATGCCACCGTCTTGTTGCTGGATAGGGCTGTAACTACCACAAATGGTGGTAAGTCATAGTGACACACCATCGGTTTGCCTAACTCGTGTGCATAACTAGAACCGGAAGATGCCTGAAACAAAATGCGAAGTATTAAAACTATATGAAGAGAAGAAGGGTGTGTCTCAAGGTATGCTGGTGTTACCCCCTGCCAGGTAACATCTGGGCAGTAGCTGACCCCCCACGTCAGCTGAGGTGCCACCACTGCCTGCACTTGCCTGTATGGCTCCAAGGTTCTCTATCAGCTGCTCTGGGTTGGAAGATCCTAGAAGGACGGAGCTCACTCCCTCATTTCTCAGGCACCATGCTGGGAATAAAGTCACAAGAAGGTCAAGAACATAAGCTTCATGACATGGCATTACTTCAGATCCTAATGTCTGTCAGAGCTTCTGTCTTGTTTTGAAAAATGACATTGTGTCTCACCCTTCGCTTTACTCCTCTGGCACTGCCAGGAAGAAATGCACAGGTCAGATAAACCACAGAGCAGAGCTTCCAGCATCCCACCTGACCCTGGTCGCTGGCCTGGCAGTTGTCTTGATTGTGGGGTTTGATTTTTTCCCCCATCACAAACCACAAGGATTCATCTCTCATCTCTTTGAACCTGGGGTCATTTTTCTGAGGGACATATGTGGTGTTTTTCACCCCTGATAGCAAATAATCGTTTAAGCATTTTAAATAATAAAATAGATCTATAGATACTGCAAAACAAAGCCATCCTTTGACCTATTTGAAAGACAACACCTCTTTTTCTGTGTTACCATTTACCCTCCTTTGATACTTAAGTGGTGGGAGCACTACAGAGTCCCTGTAGCTCTAGGGCTTTGTAAAAGATTTCACCTGCACTTGTCTCTCAACAACCCACAAATTTCCTGTGTGCAGAGCATCTCCCTTCGCTCTAAGAGGACACGAGCTAGGTCCCGTGTTCATGACCTCAGTGCAAGGCGAAGGTGTGGTGCCAGTTGTCCCATCCCATCACCTACCGACGGCCAGCTGCGGCAGCGTGCACCCGAGGCGCTCGGCGATGGGCGACAGGTCCTTCAGCTTCACCTGCTGCTTTCTGCCTTCCTCGCTGATGATCTTCTCCTTCAGCCACTGGTAGCACTGGAGGTGAATTACATTAGCTTTAATCTTCCACAAGGGAAAGTTTAAGGCAGCTATGAACAGCTCTGGAAAAGCCACATCCAGCCCAGGTGACGACGGAGGCTGGATAACACAACGCTTTGTCACGTGCTGCCCCACAACCAGCTTGCTGCGGTGGGGAACTCGAGCAGCTTCACAACCCGGATTCTCCTGCACGTTGGAGTATGGTTGCCAGAGAAACCGAGCTGATCTGTCAATACAGCAGCACTCGGGCCAGCCTTCTCGCTTTTCCCCTTGTTATTTTCCTGCCCTCATAAAAGCAGCACATCTACTTTTCTCAAACATGCAACAACAGAAAGATACCTTCAGTGCAGCCCTTGAGCTTTCAGGGACCCCGTTGCCGTATTTCCCTGAGATGATCCCACAGGCTAGTGGAGACCATGTCATGGCTCCGACCCCTGCAGAGAACACAGAGGAGCAGCTTTTAGGGGACTGGAGGAAATCAGGGTTGTATCAAAAATAGGACTTCCAGTGAAAAAAAAGTTAAAGCAACAAAATCACTGCCTGTTTCTATTGCCTCTAGCAGCTCTGTTCAGCTCAGGAGATGCACAAGGAGACATCAGTGTCTTCTGATGCAGGGAAGAGGTGGCACCTGCACAGCCCCCATGGCTCTCAAAGGGTACAAAGCAGCTGTGACAATTAACACCTACGTCTATCAGGGGCACAATAAGCTGGTTTTTCTTTTAGCTCATTAGGTGGACAATTGTCTATCCCCTTCAGATCTGGGGAAGGGGAGCGCTGTTCCATCCAGAGCCCCAGCTCAGCCAGCTCTGTATTTCTTTCTGCAAATGAAACAGCCGAGAGGCACAGTGGTCCCAGTCTTACCTATTTTATGATACAATTCCGGCAGCTGAACCTCCACCTTCTCTCTCTGGAAAAGATGGTATTCGGCTTGTTCACACACGGGTGGTATCATGTTAAACTGCCTGGCTACGGAGTAGGCTTCCTGGAGGAAAGAAACCACTAGATAAAATACTTTGAGTAAAAGCATCTTGTGGGAGATCATCCACCAGCAACTTCCCCCAAAATCTTGAAGTCAGCCAAATAGAACCAAAATGAAACAAGCCCCAATGAGATGAGCCAAGACACCCAAACCACTAGATCAGCCCATCTTCTCCTAATTAACATCAGGCTCATTCTGCAACAGGGTTTAAAATTATTTTAGGTGAAAAGATGCTGGATGGAGTAAACCGCAAACTTCCCCAGCCCAGACACATGCTTGTGATTCATCTCCCAGCCTGCTGCTCAGCAGACTCTGCAGCTGTGGATGGAGAATTACCAGGTGTCAACGCTTCCCTAAAAATCAACTTTACCATGATCTCCATAGCGCTCCAGCGTGATGTTCCCCAGTACATCGCCATGCCTTGATTTATTACATGTGTCATCGCTCGGACAATTTCTAAAGAAGGGGGAAAAAAAAAAGCAGTATGAGAACTTCACAGAGGCCGATTTTTCAGCACCAAATCCTCCCAAAGCCACTTAGAAATGCCAAGTACACCGACAAGCCTGAGCAGCTTTACATTAAGCACTGCTTCTGCTGTGTTCTCTTGCTGGGGCACGGGTGAAAACGCATTGACAGTGAAAACGTAAAGACATTTATCCTGCAGTTGTTTAAAAACTGCTTTTACCGTGTGGCTAGTGCCTACCACCGCCTTAAAATACTTCTTTTAAGATTTAACACAAGAGGGCAGCACGGTCGAAAAATAAACTAAAAGGCAATTTAAATTTCTTTTTAAATGTTTACTAAAAGCATCTCTCTGGTCCTGCTTCTTTTTAATAGGAGCACCAGGATGCTGGGGATGGAACAGCAGAGCTGGATGGCTGAACCCCACTTGGCAGGAGGAGCAAGCGGCACCTCTGCAAAACTCAGCACAGCTCCATAGCATGTCCCGTGGTCCTTGTTCTCCTTCGGGAAGATGGAAGCTGGCAAGACTACACATGCCAGGGTATGTAGAATTTTTCATTTCCATCCACCAGACCTCTGCTGAGCAGCCCTGCCTTCTTGTTGGAGGCAGTGGGGTACACCCATCATAAACTTTAGTTTGCAAGAAAAGGAGAAAGAAAATGTCTATCCCTCAGGCTTGCCCAGGAGATTACGGAGCCTAGTAGGATGCCTTACTAATGTTATAAAGAAAATAGCTCCTGCTTGCTGTTTGCAACTCATTTTTAAGCCTAAATAACTGCCACAGCTGCAGTAATAAATTAATCTTTCTTACCGAGCTTCAGCCCTCCCTGCCCTTTGGAGCCAAGCGGTGGCTGCCAGGGCTCTGGCACTACACTGGCCACTAACAACACATCATTTAAACGGACAAAAATGGACTAAAACCCACACAAAGCAGCCAAAGAAAACAGTATCTAGTCTCCACTCCCGGTGCCGCACGAGGCACCTGCGGGTGCCGCCACATCTCCTTGCACTCTTCCCTTGGGAAGTGCCGAGGGAGCAATGCTCTGCACCAGCACCGTGAATTTCTGACCCACCAAACTAGGGTGAAACCACTGTGGTGGGATGCAGGACTGTGTGGAGAAGCCCTGCGTGTCTATGACATCCCTTGCCGTGTCTGCTGTTACTTGGACAACGACTCCAGGCATCGCTGTCTCAAGATGAGCTACATGTTTTATCATGAGGATTCTTATCCTATTTATGGAAAAAGAAGCTTGGCAGAGGGGAGATTACACTGCCGATCTTGACGTTGTTGTGAGACGTCTTCTGCAGGCAGCAACAAGCAGCTAAGGGTGATGAAGTCTCCATTTATAAAGTCAGAGGGCTGTACAAGAGGCACTGGTTCTTGTGCTGGGATTCTGCCTTCCCACTGAAAAGAGAGATTTCTCCTGAAGGGAATCATTGTATAAGGTGTTATTTCCCCCAGTGAAGAGTAGAGTTCAAACGCCAGAATTGCTTTTTTTGGTTTTTTCTTTTTTTTTTTTCCTCCTCTTCTTCTTTTTGGCCAGAGCCACGCTTCTCTATTTCTAAGCATTTTATTCTTAGGCATGTCCTAGTCCAGCACAACGCCCCACTCCCAAGCAGCCACGCTGGTACCCGCAGGCGTGCTGGGTGTGATGGGCAGCTGCACAGCCATCCCTCCATCCTTCCTCCCTCCACAGCAGTGCCAGCTTCTCGCTGCCTTTCATCGTCTATTTTTGCCACGCTACCATTTAGGAATTTTGATCAACATTTCATCATACGCCTCTTACACATTTCAGTCCATGGTTGTTTTCATTGCTCCCACCTCTACTCCTTTCAAGAAAAACCGAAGTCAGCTCAGAAAATATATCTTTATCTATATATATATATATCTATATCTTCTTGTTTACCAGAGCCTGCTCCTCTGGGTATGACAGTGGGACGGTTTGTGAAGAGCACATGCATGGCCCGCTCGGTCTGCCAGCTGGATGGCACAAATGGCATCACTTAAGAAGGCGAGATTTTTTTTTAAGCATAAATGAATGCTTCAAAACCTAGAAAACAGCCTCCGGCAGAATAATAATAATAACTTTGAAGTAGCTTAGAGGTCCCTGATAGGAACAGCATCATCTTCCCCCCCCCCCCGCTTGCCAGGGCTGCGGGCTGGCTGCCCCCTGGCACCGTGACAATGCGGGGGCCTCTCCAGGGGACCCCGAGGACCCTCCTTCCCCACAGCCAGAGCTGCTCTGCTCATCTGCTGGAAAAGCTGCTCAGGATGACAAAAAGCATCTGCTAGCGCAGTTGGGGGATCAGCTCTCCAGCCTGACTAATGAGGCATGAGACTCACAGAAGCTTGGGAAAGAAGCACAGATCCTTCCCATCACCCATCTCCCGAGGTCCCTGCCCAGGAGGACCGCACCACAGCGGAGCCACTGAGGGTGGGATCACCCATGGGTGGCCAATACCAGCGAGGATGGACAGCCCCTCATCCTGCCTCCCCCAGCAGAGGCAGAACCAGCTCCAGGGTGAGGAGGGACACAGCTGTCCTGGCCAGGGACCTGCCAGACCTGACTGCAGGGTTATACAAAGAGCCCTGCACAAGGTACTCATCTCCAGACGTTCCTCGAAGCTAGTATTGCATTGCTTTACCAATGGAAAGCTTTTTTCATTTGCTGAGACTTAAGAAAGGCAAACACAGCAGCTTTGCCTGCCGCTTCGGGGACCCAAGTCACCTAAATAAAACGGTATTAAATGCTCCTCTTCTCTCATGAGCTCTCCATTACCCAAACCTCCTAAGGCAGCCTGGGCTGGGCCGTGACCAGCCTGGGGGAGCGGGAGGCAGTTCTGCTCTGGCTGGGGTGGACCAGATGAGTGTTTCTACACGGCTGATCCACCTCCTGCTGATGCCCACAGACACACACACATCACGGCAGATGGAGGACCCCGAGCGATGGCAGAGAAACCTCACCTGCCTGCATGCAGCGAGTGAAGGAAGCAAAAATGAACATTCCAGGTTTATCCTTTGATTTATTTGGTTGTGTCTTCCCACCTACAACCACGCTGCTCACTCAAACAGGACCCTCATGTGTTGGTGTGAGTGGCACAAGCGGGGAACAGTTTAAGGTTACCTACAAATCGCTCTCCATCAGAAGCAGCTATTTGCTCATGGGAAAAGCATAAGCACGCAAGGAGACGGAGCAGGGATTGTGTGTCTTGTGAAGGTAGCTCTGCACTTACTGTGCGTGCCAGATAGTGCAGAACCGACAGATGGTTCAACAGATGCTCTGGGATAGAAGTGGCTTAGTAGGTGAACCATAAAAAAAGCACCAAGTACACAGAAAGAATCGACACCACGCCATTCATAATAAAAATGTCCCTTTTTTCACCCTGCTCAACATCTCACCAAGCACCACGGTTGATACCTCATTGCCAAGCTCCAGCACTGCCGGCAGCGTCTACAGCATCTTAAAAGCTGTAAACGCCCGAGATCAGCTGTGCCACACGGCCACGGGAAATTTATTCAGCACTGCCTCATTAGATGACAACTGACTGAGCAGAGAGGTCATTTCTCCCTCTGAGATACATCATGTCATCTTCTTTGACCTCATCAGCTACTGCAAAATCTGCACTGGTCCTAAAATCCCAGGCCAGTTCCCTGAACCCGTCACTGCTGGCACTGGTTGGCCAGGGCAGCAGAACCGCCATCCATTCAAGGTCCGTGCCAGTCACCCAGCCCCATGTTTGCTAAGAAAAATAGGTGTCACGACCGTTGAAAGTCAAGCCAGGGGCTTTGGAAGGGCCTGTCAAGCTCCAGGTTTGTTTGACTTGCATGTACTCGCCTCTGACAGCTTCTGCAGCCTGCAAGTCTTCTTGCTATTTTTTATTTAGCTGTGAAGCTAATCTTCTGCCACAGTGTGAATGGTTGTGTTAAATCCGATGGGAAAAGAGAAGGAACGGGAACTGGTGCCCATTAAATAGGGCACTAACCCCAAAATGTCCTGATGAAGGTTCCTGGGTAACTGAGCCATGGCCATGTACCAAACATACATATACACTTATCAACAACCATAAAACAGAATTAAAGCGCACAGATAGTCACGGATCTTACAAGCTCCTAAATTCATTCCCTGGATTTAACAGTCTGAATTTAACCAGGACCATTCCCCACCAGGACTGAGGGGTGGGCACCGAGGCTGAGCCCAGCCCTGGGCAGAGCATCGCTGCTCTCCATGCCTGGGGCAACCCTGTTGTGCCCCACAGGGACTCCATCCTCGCACAGCCCCGAGCGCACCAGAGACTTGGCTTGTGCTGTGCATGTCCTTGGGGCAGAGAACCCTAAAGCTTGCCAACAGGTTCTTGTTTCCGACCATGCATCGGATGGCACCCGTGGTTCAGTGCTGGGAGAAGCATGTGCTATCCAGGCAGCTCAGGGGACAGGGGCAAGGACGGGGCTGGCACTGCTGGCGTGCTCCCCTCTCTAGAGCCACACCAGGGAGACACAGGTTTCATTTGACACCTTAAGTGGAAACACGAATTCACTTTATCTGAAGGAATCAGGAGAAAGAAATAAAAAACCAAACAACGTTACGGCCACTGCTGGGACACAAAGGAAACTTCAATTTCCTTCCAAAAGATACAAATCATTTCATTGAAGTGTAAATACACAGGGCTCTCAGATATCACAAAGGAGGTGTTTGATATAAGCCCCACCTGAATATTTAATAAAAAAAAATAGTTTTTCATTTCCTGCCATCATCAGTCTAAGCCTGTAAGCCAGGATCAGTCACATTAAAACCTTTAATTCAGGCTTCCACTTACCTTCCATGGGGGTATTATTGTCTGGCCGGTTGGCAAAGACGACATCCACATACTCCAGCTGCAGCCTCTGGAGAGAAGCTTTTAGCCCTGAAAACAGCGAAGTAGAGACAAGAACCTGTGTGGTCAGAGTTGGGCACAGAGCTGACCGTTCTATTTATATTCATACAGATAAAATACATATATACGCACACACAACCATATAGCGTATGAGAAGGATGCTGCGTAATGTTGTCCCATATCTACACAGCCACGTTAAGAAGAAAAACACCAGTTTGGCCCACATGCAGTCTCTCCCTTGCTCGAGAACTTGCTCAATTCTTAAATTACTCTGAGATTTGGATTGGCCAGACACCAGTTACCACGCGTGCCCATGGCCAGCCCCACTGGGAGGCATCAGGGGCCGACTTCAGCGCTCTGCTTCTGTTCAGAGTTAACCTAAATTCTGTCACAGAGCCTCTTCTGTGCACTTAACCTTGGTCCTGTCCCACCTACCAAAGCCCTGCCCCACGGGGGCCTTCCAGAAACACCAGCCTGGGTGGGAGGATGGTGTTTGATATGTTTGATGGGAAATTGGTGGATGGATACATTTGATTGGTTTGATACATTATGATAAGCAGATAAATCATCACACAGGGCTCTACCCTCTCGGCAGGATAAGCAAATTGTGACCACCAATGCACTGCAAAAAGTCCAGAATTGCCCAGACTTCAACAGCTTCTCTATGAGGATCCAATGGGAGATGGCATTAAAAGCCTGTATAGGTATATACACACACACATATATAGACACACGCACATATATAAATATATGTGAGAGAAGAGGATTTCTAACACTTATTTGCTATGACTCTTCCCAGGAACAAAGTGTTTTTATGAATGTTCATGAAGAATGAGCCAAAATAGAGCAGTCTGAAAATGTTTGTTGGATTTCAGGATGAAAAAAATGGCCATTTTTGCCAAATGTATTTATAGAAAATAGCTAACGTTGACCTTTGTGTTATTCACTATGCGTTCTGTGAAGTTGTTCCAACTGCTGCCGGTATTTTTCTATCATTTCATGAAGTAGCTCCATAAGGAATGGAAAATGGATGGGTTTGGGCCACCTGTGAGGTGACTGCAGCTTCCCCGAGCACCTCTGGGTCTAATGCCAAGAGCAGTCAGAACACTGCCTCATGGGGAGGTTACTCAAATGAAAATTCAGTAAAGTGTTGCTAAAAAACTTTCTCCAGCATCAGCTTAACCTGAAAGTCATATCCTAATAGAGCTGAATTCTGCAAATACTAAATAATGAAAACTTTACAGGGCAATCCCAGGTGTACAAGTTGGTTACTACGAGGCAAAACTGACTGTGCTCCAGCAGTGCTCCTTGTTGCTGAGAAAAAGCTCCTCTGAGCTGGGAGAGGAGCAGACCTGCACCCCGAGGAGGAAGCTGCCCAGTTCACCCATGACCGTGTTCATCCCACCTCACCCGCTTGGGACAGCATCAGCCAGGGTGCGATGTGGGTGGCAGCGACATCCCGCACAAGGGTGGATAATATAAATATAGCAATAGATTATGTGGAAAATATTATGTTTTAACATAGAACAAATCCTGGCTGTTGCAAGTTGTGACAAACGGGCCAGTTGCAAGTTCTACTGACAAAACACACAAGTGGCCACACTTAGAGCTCCCATTTCTGGCAGGCAAACCTGATTTTCTGCAGACAGAGGCTACCTTCTGATGAGCAAACCCCAAAACACACCTCCCGCCTATTCTGCAGCTCCCCCCGCACCATCAGACTGCTGACACGGCGGCACACTAGTAATGGAGATGAGCCCAATTTTTTTCCTTTTCTAATTTGTCTTGGCAGCAAACATTAGCTTAAGCAACCACCGCTGTAATCAATTAGGGCTTAGCTCATAAATCAAAGAGGAGGCTAATTACCCCAGCATCCACAGTGCAATAAAGAGAATTGCTTCTCATTGCTGATGTGCTGGTTTACGGAGGGTGCTGCTCCCCTGGGGCTCCAGCCCTGGGTTATTACCCAGGCTGGCCCCAGAGCCTGCTGCCCTCGGCTCCACCAGCGACCTCGGCACAGAGCATTTCATTTCCTAGTAACCCAGAGAACACATTTGGCACGTCCCTCCGTGGCAGCAGACAGAAGTGGGTCAAACAGCAACAAGAGGCGGGTGGTGCGAACCCCTCCGCAGGGATCCGGGCACAGGTACCAAGCCTGATGCTCTCCTCCTGCCTTGAAGGCTCCTCCACCCACGAGGAGCCGGACACCCCCAGTGACTCCCCTCCACAGCTCTACACAGCCTTTCTCCCAGCCCATCCTATTTTTACTCAGAATTTATGTAGAAGACAGACCCAGGTCCCCGTGCTGCTGGCTGCTTTTCTGGGTTTGGGACCCACTCATGATTCTATGATAGTTTTCCACTTTTATCATGAGGTTAATAATAAAAAAAATCTTTATGAAACAGTGGAAAACAAATAAAAAATCTTTGTGAATTTGTTTGGGTTTTTTTAAATCTACTATAAGTCCATAAACACCAAGACATCATTAAAGAAAAAACTGCTCTCAAGTCAGCAGTGCTGGGTTTAACTGATGGACTTGAGGATCTTAAAGGTGTCTTCCAACCAAAATGATTCCGTGATGGGCCCAGCATGGACTGGTGGCCCCAGGGTCCTCCCTGGTGAAAGACACTTAACTGTATAGAAAAATGTGTGTGCTCTCTCTCTCCAGCAATAATGTATCTGAGAGAACAAAAAAAGCAGTTGGAAGATGAGAAGTGTGCATTAAACCCAGCAGAGACTTGGGTCAATAAATCCCAATGGATCAGGTAGAATGCAGCATCACTTAGTGGGATGTGGGACCTGCTGCAAGGGGACAGGCAAGGGAACATACAACTAAATTGAGCACCTGAAAAGAAACAGCACTGAGAGCAAACCACGGCCCTCCGCAGCCGGTTGCTCGGCGGGTGGGACCTGGCACCCTTCCAGAAGCTATTTCTGCAGGCTGACATCATGCCCTGCATCGGCATCCTTCCCTGCTCCACCACAGGAGCCCACATGGCCATGGTCACGTCTACCACCAGCTGGGAAAGAGCTGGAGGGTGTCCACAGAGCAGCTCCAGACCCACTGAGCCTTCCCACCTCCTGCTATCTCACAGCACTTGGGGTCAGGGCTGTTCTTGAGGACAACAGTGCAAAGCTGCTGGGAACCCACGTGAGGCAGCAAGCGATCAAACCCCAGCGTATCAAATCCTGATTGCTGCAGATTAGCCATAAATCTGCAAGTGATGCACACACAGCTGGCCAAGGACAACACATTTGCTTATTATAGCAAAAAAAACCAGAAAGGTCATTGCTGCAGAGAGGAGTGGCAGAGGAGGCTTTACGCGGACAATGCATTTGCTCACGCTTTTTGAGAAAAGACAAAGTAATCATGGAATGGTTTGAGTGGGAAGGTACCTTAAAGATCATCTAGTTCCTAACCCCCTGCAGTAAGCAGGGACATCTTCAACTAGATCAGGTTGCTCAAAGGCCAAGTCAACCTGGCCTTCAGCACATCCAGTGTTGGGGCACCCACAGCTTCTCTGGACAACCTGTTCCGGTGCCTCACCACCCTCACTGCGAAGAATTTCTTGCTAACATCTAGTCCAAATCTACCTTTTTTCAGCTTAAAGCCACAACACCTCATCCTATTGCAACCTAAAAAGTCCATCCTCATCTTTCTGACAGGCCCCTTTAAGTACTAGAAGCTCGCTACGAGACCTCCCTGGAGCCTTCTCTTCTCGAGGCTGAACAAGCCCAACTCTCTCAGCCTGTGGCCTCCTCTGCACCATCCTTTGGCACATTTTGGGCACTTCACAGCCATGCTTGGCACCTGCATGGTACAGGACTCGTACAGAGAAGCAATGAGCACTGGGATCAAGCAGACCTGGCTCATGGGAGAGCAACCACCCGGCCAGCATCCCACCGTGCCCGTGCCAAGGCACTCAGGCACAGCCAGACCCCCCACCCTGTGCAACACGTACCTTCAATGATGTGTTTTCTGGAAAGCCCTCTTTCTGTTTCAGCTCTGCAAAGGGAAAAGCAGGTACATGGCTGTTAGAGATCCAGGGTGCTCACGAATCAGGGAGCACCAATTTTGTATTCTGCTTTAAACATCCCAAAAACCAAGTTACAACTGATACAACAGAGAGACCCCGAGTTTTGTTTGGGTTCCCTGTCTCAAAGACAGCAACATCTGGGATGAATAATACTACTAATTTAACATGGTGAGAGCCCTGCTATGGATATTGCCGGGCTGTCCAACGTTTCTAAGCACCTCTCCAAGGCAAGGGGTGCTTAATCTCCCCTTAATCTCCCCTTTGAAGAATATGTCTCACCCTCCCATTAATCCCGACCTGGTTGTAAAAGGGAAACCCACACTGCAAACATCATTACAAGTCACGGTGAGACTTACTTTCCACCCCAGTACAGTTTTGTTGTTATGACCAGACTGGATCTCCTGCAAACAAAACAGAAAAATTATTATTGTTAAAGGATAGGTCAGCCAGCAGGATGCTGCCCACGGACAAGCGGAGGTACCCTGACTTCCCGCAGCCGTGGTCACGGTCTCGTAGCTGTGGGTTCACAGCAAGCATTTGGACATCCCTACAATCCTTTCTAAACCAAGTCTAGAGGTCACTTCTCCAATGCTTGGGTCCACTGCAGGCAGGCAGGGACGATAGGCTGGTGTCCAGAAGCTGAAGCTAATTTAAACAAAGTGACCAAAAAAGAAGACACACATTTAATCATGGAGTAAGCGATCTCCGGAGCCCCAAACCAAGGGTTACAGCACTACTCCTTCCTGGTATCCAAGTCCAGCGGTCCTCATTGTCAAAGAGCATTCCCAGAGTTATTGAGACTCCAAGAGTGATGCATTCACTGAATTAGTCTATAATTTCTCATGTGATATTAAATCAAAGATTTATCATTTGCAAACTAGCTTGCATGTACAACACAAAATTTCTCCAGCTTTTGCTAGAATCAACTTCTTTTTTTCTTCCACAGCATCCAGAATATTTCTGACTGAATAATCATCACCCTAACACAGGGGATACTGATTTTGGAGAGCACCGCCAAAACCCAGCCTTCAGCTGAAGGCTGACACACACAGGAGGCCTTTAAAGATTATGCAAATGCTCTTAAAACTACACAACATATGCTAATACACATCATTTAAATCAGGTATCATCTCCTACCAGGCTACCCAGGATGAAGGTCCATCACAGCTTTGCATTCTTAATACAGTCTCATGCACATAGACAAGGATGCTGATGCCCAAACCCAAACGGTGCCTTGGCACACCGTGCGTGGCGATGATGGATACGCTCAGTGAGAACTGTGCCCACTCATGCAACAGTCGAGGAAGGATGGCAGACTGATGGCCACAGCCTTGTGAAGCCAGCGTGCGCTCCAAAAAGAAACAGGAGAGCAGTTTTATCTAGCACTTGAAAGGTCTAGCTGCCCTGCCTGTGACCACCACCTCCCGGCACTGCCTGGGAGCAGCAGCTCTCGCTCCTGGGCCAGGATCACCTAACAGGTTGCTTTAAAAACCAGAAGGATTCACTCATGCCCAGAGGTCCACTCCTTTGTGGGTGGCAGGGAGCACCATCCAGTGGTACAGTACCTCCAGCCCTTCTTCTTCAGGATGTTGCCCAGGATGACCTCAGCCCTGCACAAGAGAGAGAGCCCTGTGTGAGAGGAGACAGGAGGATGCTCGGTGCCCTCTCCCCCCATCCTCCCAGACCAATGCCAGCCTGAGCACTGCTCCTGGCTGTGCAAATCCCCCTCCATGGGTGACAGCAACCCATCATCACTGGGGACCAGTCTGTCAATACAAAGCATCTTGTCCACCCGCTCCTGCAGGAACAGACCTCCATCCCCATGCTCTGCATCTGCTCTGGGAAGTCACTTTGTCCTCATACTGGGGACATGATGTCCCAGCCCATCTTTTAAGCTAAATACAAAGCTGTGTAAACCAGCCAGTCAAATATATTAAAAGGATGGAGATTTCCCCCCTGGTTCTGCAGTGACACTAAGAGCATTAGCTGTGCCGCAGCCAGAGCAGTCCCCACGCCGGGAGCTGTCACTGGCATGGGCCATTCATCACCATTAAGATGCGCACCGACTTCTCATTTGTTCAGGATATTTTTCTCCCTGTGCCAACAGCAAGTGGCACGAGTGATACGTTTCAGTCTTCAGCTGGGATTCTGGCTTCATTTTGCTGCTGTTTTTAAAGATTTCTCCAAATATCAAGGCTGTTCTGTCCCCTTTCAGGGAGGAGGGGACTTCCCAAGCACCTCCAGAGCCCTCTCCATCATGAGTGACTGTGACACAGGGAGGAGCAGAGGGACCCCCGGGGATGTGGAGCAGGATGCTGGACACTCACTTGCCAGCAGCATACACCTCAGCCGTGTCGAACAGGTTGACACCACTCTCGTAGGCGATGGTCATCAGCTGCTCGGCCACCTTGAGGAGGCAAAGATGGAGGTGAGAGGTGGCAGACCATATCCCAAGCAGCCAGCACATGGAAAAACCCCTGAAGGTGCAGCAAAGGAGCTTCAGCAGGACTGGGGGTGTGTCAGCATCCCCTACCCAGGGGGTGAGAACCTCTGGCAGGGCGCTCAGAGTTCATGCACTGTCACAAAAACATGGATTTACATCAACTTTGACTCATCCTGGGAGGAATTATTCTCATAGGAACTTTCTAACAGGAAAGCAGCCAAGAATTTAATACGGTTAGAGGAGATACTCTGCAAATCTGTGATGGTTAATACAAAGAGGATATTTCCATGGTAAGAGTTTGATTATTTTTTTTTTGTCTACCACACAGGCTGTCCTGCAGCTCTCCAGCAGATATCATAGGGTATGTCAAAGCCTGAAGGTCATTTCATGCAATTCCCATTAAAGCCCCAGGAGTCCCCAGGTTGTTCTGCTCCCAGAGGGTGCTGGCAGCTCTGGTGGGGGCAGGCACCGAGCCAGGGCACCCACCTATGGCCAGTGTCCTTAGAGTGGCCATCCCTCAAGGACAGGGATGTGTTTCAATCCTCTTGTTTCACCTGTGAACACTTTGACTTATTCTAAATGAAGAGGGCAGGAGAGCCAGGGACAAAAATTTGTAATTGAAACAAGTCATAGAATCATAGAATGGTTTGGGTTGGAAGGGACCTTAAAGATCACCCGGTTCCAACCCCCCTGCCATAGCAGGGACACCTCCCACTAGACCGGGTTGCTCAAAGACCCATCCAATCTGACCTTGAACACTTCAAGGGATGGGGAAAGTCATCTTGCTTCAGCCTGCAGCACCAAGAAACAGGAATGAACTTGGTGATCCACCATCAGCAGAAGAAATACCACCAAAATCAAGTGACTTAAAAAGCAAAAAAAGCCTTTGAGTACAGACTCCTGGGCCGTTTTCCTTCTGCCAAAGTTATTTTGGGTTTTTTTTTTGTCATGTACAAGAGGGAAGGGAGCTGGAAGTTGCTCTCCTTTTGATGCCTAGTATCTGCAGCATACCTGAGATGGAGAGAAATCCACGTGCTGCCCAGCACTTGGGAGGATTATTAACCAAGATTAAGAGCCATCTGGTATGGGCAAGAGCGTGCAGGAAATCCAAGGTCATTTTAATTTGTTTCATTTTATTGGGTAAAAAAATAAACCATCAGACAGCTCCTCGTAAGCCAAGCCCCTGCCCTTATTTGTGACTGTTGCCCGTTACAAGCACGACGCCAAAATAATTTCCAATTTCTGCTCCACAGAACGGTGCCACCACCAGAGGAGGAAATTATCACCAGCATGACAAAGAAGATGGTTCTAAGGGATAGATGGGGGTTTTATTGAAGCTGATCCCTGGAAACCTCAGATTCATTAGGGTTTTTTGTAGCAGAAGTGCAAGGATCATGCTGCTTTGCAGAATAACTCTCTGCCATTTCCTCGTGCACAGGCTCCTCTGATTTTGGTAGCCATGGTTGCATTTAAAAATATCTCATATTGGTTTTTTACTTTATGCATTGTACTTACACTGAGCATCACTTACCTCATCCGAGATCTGACCTCCGAAAGTGACCCATGTCCCTAGAAAGAACAAAATAACCCGTTACTACGAGAGGTTTTTGCCAACTAATAATTTGCTCTACCAAAATTCAGGCTCCTTGGGATTAAATGGGTTTCAAATGGGGTTAACTGGGCCAGAGGCTGCTGTGTTGGACCGGAACAGGCACCGGAGCCCCCTCTCCCAGGGTAGACAGCAGGGCCAGGCATGTGGACCTGGGATTGGCACATGAACCTGCTCAGGGGATGTTGTGCTGCCAAAATAGTTTCATTGAAAGCTGAAGCTCTTTGCAAAACTGAGTTTGTTTTCCAAAATTTCAATCTGACAAATTGGGGAAAAAAAAAAAAAGAAAAGAAAAAAGATGCTGCCAAAACATGTCATTTGGGGAATGAAACTCTTCCTAAAATTGTGCTTAAGCATTTAGCATCATACAAGGCAAAATCAGGAAAGAAAAAAGGTATTTCTATTGACATGAAGCATTTAAACCTCAAAGTAACTTTCCCCAGGAACTTCTCCATAAAGCCAATGTCTGACCCCAGCACAGCTGATGAGTCACTCCAGTAAACTGCAGCTTAGACTCAGCTGCAGGATCTGGTCTATTATTAGGAACAACTTGGGGCTTTATTTTTCTTTATGACCACTGCTTTAAAAAAAAAAAGAGTGGAAACATTATATGTTTTTCATTGGATATTCCTAGGCTATAGAAATACCTATTTCCTGTATATATTTGATATGTGTACATATTATATATTAAAAAATATGAATGTAAATGAGGAATACATGCTTCCTAAGGCCCTGGAAGCAGGAGGTGGCAGCGAGCTGGGGAAGCGCCAGGTCCCATATGGGCCACTGCTCAGACTTACCCCGGAAGACATCACTCCTGTCCTACTTATCTGACCTTACAGACCACCCCACGAGAAGAGATGCCGAGACACAGGAGAGGGGCTATGACATTACCCATACCTTTTGCCAGCTTGCCACGATGTCACTTTGATCTATGGCACAACTCGCCTTCACTCGTTGAGACCTACCCACCAGCTACGAATAAAGCTCCACGTTACTCAATGGATGGGTCAAAGCTCATGTGGCTCACACAGCTCCCCAGAATTTAAAATTCTGCCTTATATCATCTCTCCATAAGGAGGGCAGAGGGGTGCAGACCCTGAGCTGGAAAATTCAGTGCACTTTGGGCAAAACAGAAGAGATCGTGGTGCTGGGGAGAAGTCAAGCTCTGACACTGCTAAGGGGCTGAAACAAATTAAATTCTCCCTGCTTGCTCGCACTTGCAAAGGGCCTGGTGCAATGGATCCATAAATGCACCCACATCTTCATTAAAAGTGCATTGGTTCACAGCAAGCACAGGAGATGACCCTTGAGCAAAGTCAAAGCAGAGCCCGCCTGCTGCTAACACTCAAGCTGCTTTGATCAGCCCCTGCTCAGATACAGAGCAAGGAGTCGGCTCTGTTAGGAGTACCTTGCTCTCTTTCGCTCACAAAAGGTCAATCTGGATTTATTTTTTTATATATATACATGAAGTTTGAGTAAAGTTAATTTTAAAGATGAACGTTTGCTGCGTATCTAAACCCAAACCCTCGATTTCCCACAGAATGACCCAAGCTCTGCAAAAGCCACGCTCTCACGGATCAGGAACACACAACAGCCAATGCTGCCAAAATAAAAAAAAATGAGCAAAGGACATTTCTGACTAATTTTGCACTGCCTTCTGCTCTCTGAGGGCAATAACCAGGCGACAGCAGCACTCACCGAGCCTGGAGCTGCCCCTTCTCCCGCCCCTGCTACGCCTTGCTCCTATTGTTGGAATAAAACACTCTGGTCCCACACAATAAAAAGGAAAATAGGCTTCAGTTTATCATTAAGCTTCTTTATGCAGATGGGAAAAGTGAAGCCTGATTTCCATGTTAAAGCTTCAGAAGTGTTATTTTTATAGGAATACATTAAAAGGCGTTTCTACAGAAAAAATGGGTTGAGCCTGTTTATCCCAAAGTAATTTTGGTTTTTTTTTTTTGCTTTAATGTGCATACAGGTCCTCAGCACAGGTGAGAAGGAATTATTTACTCACCCTGTGGATTGCACATCCTCGCTCGAATTTACACAACTACAACCTTATGACACAAACCCACAGAGAGGCAAAGCGCTCAAGTGTTTGAGCGCAGAGAGCGGCCCCAGAGCCCATAATGGCTCGTGTAAGAACAACAGACACTTTTTAAATATAGGTAGTGAGTATACGCAGTACGGGGTTTATCTGCCCTGGATCTGCCTGTCTCCCCTTCGTGCTCCCAGAGCCCAGTGGGGGGGTACCCAAGGGACTTGGGACTGCTGGACATTGAGCATTCCCTGGGTAGGGAATCCTTGGGGTCATTTTTTTTCCTTGACCATTGCAAAAAACCAGCCAGGGAGATGAGTTTTTGCTCAGCAAGGTGATCTCTGAAGCATCAGGTGCTGCTAGGAAAGCAAGATGCTGCACGAGGGTCGCAGCCAGAGCTGGGAGCAGGGAAGGCAGCTCACGAATCCCCCTCCGTGGTCCCTCTCAGGCAGTTGGGGTGGAGGGGTCCCTGCACCTAAAGGGTCCAGGGCAGCTGCCAGGGCTACAGCTCAGCACAGCACCCGCTGCTCAACTCAGATTAAAAAATATCCCTCCAGAAAGCACAAGGCGCACTTGGCACTTCCAACAACAACTGAGGATGATTCACAACCTCAGCCAATGGGAGGATTTTGGAAGAAAAACGTACTAGAGAAAGACTTTTGTTTTTTTTTTTTAAATAATTCCTTTTCCCTTTAAGTCACTGGCTTTCATCTACCCCAATTCACTGCTATAAATGCATTCCCCTCCACAACTCCGCGTGACAGAGACCTCCTGCTCCTTGCCTATCACCTCGTTCCTTTGGGAAAGCAGTTTCCCAGCTGGATGTCCTCACCTTCAAGAGGAATTTCTGTGTTCTAGCTAGATTTGGCTCAGTTTCCATCACATCCCAGAGCCTAGCAAGGTGTGATTATTAGTGGGTTATTTGCTGATGCAAAATCCACCACATGATAATGTCACTGCCAGCAGATGTGTCACCTCTGCAGGAGGAAAAAAAAAAAGGGTTCCTGGACGGAAGCCGAAGCTTCGCCTCCTGCCAGTACAATTTTATCCCTGGCTTGCTCCTGGCGAGGATGCTGCCACATGGAGATCTGGCACGTGGGTCTGGTCTGGCACTTGAGCAAGCGGCAAATGCTGCTTCGTACCTAGGTGCAAATCAGACCTTTCGTGGCCGTCCTGGGCCAGGGAACCTTTGGGGTTGGGCTTGGAAAAGCTTTTTCCCAGCGCAAAGCACCAAGGGGCAACGGCAGCAGCTGACCCCTTTCTGCGCTCAAGATGTCTATTTTTGGACCTGATTGTGAACACAGGGTATTCCGCCAGCGGCTGCAGGAGCTGCTCATTTGGGAAGGTTTCTTCTGTTCTTTTGTACATTGAATTGGATTTTGGATGGCTGGTTTCATCCTGCCGCTCGTTTCCTTGGAGTCAGGGCTAATCACCTTGTTGGAGGCTGTCTCAACATTTTCTAAAAATCAACAGGCAGCCTCCACAGGCAGAATTTGCTCTGAATTAACTACAAGAAAAACATGACCTTATTTTTTCCCCCCGCATCGCAACCGTGTTTCAGAGCCAGCGTCACAAAAAGGGCTTCGCGCCAGCCTGTACATCTGCCCAGGGTTAGGCTCTCAAGATTTCTCAATTAAAGCCTCACCCAGTGTTAACCTGCTCAAAGGAGGAGGTGAAAGCCCAGCCCAGGAGCAGGGCTCAGCACCAGGATTCTGCAGGAGCCGGGTCCTGCAGAAGCTCAGCCCAACCGAGTGGTCCCAGGTCTGGTGGGAGGTTCAGCAACCCGGGAGCAATGCTCAACCACCCTGCCCAAATGTGAAACACACTGCTAAAACATCTGACCTCACATATTCACTCAACACTTCTCACCCTGGCAGCAGCACCCAGCAAATGCATTAATTAGAGAGTGAGCTGGGAGGAGCGGGACGTAATTAACGGGTTCATGTTACCTCAGCATTGCCCACCTTTGATTTCTGTCCCACTTCACGTTTTTCTCCACTTACTCTTTCAAACTAGAGGCCGAAGCACGCTCCCACTTTGCTGGGATTTTGGAAGGCTTTTAAGGAAGACTGCTGAGCCTTCAGAAACTGTTGTGAGCCTGAAATTAGGTTTTCATGCTGCAGAGAGTTTAGGGAAACACATTTATCTTTGAGGGGCCTGCAAAAGAGAAGCTATTTCGAAAAGTCCTGTAAGCAGACACCTGATGGATCTGCGCTGGGAGGGGAGGATGAGCTGGGCTGCAGAAGTACCTGGACATTCAAGAGAAGGTGGCAACGGAATCTCATGCTTTCCAGTTCTCTCCCCAACTCCTGCACACACAGCTGCAGGGCTCGCTGCTTCTGGAACGGACTGAGATGCCCAGCTCCGAATCGATGCTCAGCAGCTCTCGCCAGCCCTGCCCTTGCCCGGAGCAGCCGCTTGCTCCCTCCTCAGCCCCCACTTATCCCACGCAGCTGCACTCACAAAGCCTCGGTATATTTAGATGCTGCTGCAGTTCCACATGCTCTAAATCAAAGAAAAGCTCTGCAAAATGTTGGGGTTTTTTTTCCCCTGCTACTTCCTTCTCATCGCTTTTCTCCACCATCACAACATCAGCTCCCGGTGAAACTAAGAATGATAAATAAAATCCCTGCGCAGATAAGACAACTCCTTTCAAAGCCTGGGTCTATTTTAACCAGAAGGGCTCTTCTTGGCGGAATAGGCCTTATTTATGTGGCTTGTGATACAGGGTGACTTTCACATTTCACTCTATTTTAAAATCAAATCTCAAAGCGTGTTGGAAAAATTGAGCTAACCCCTTGGGCACTCGCCCTGTAATCACATCCAGAACTAGGAGGGGATGCGTGGGGAGCTGAGAGGGGATGCCCAGAGCCACAGCAGGCACCAAGGGCAGGCAGAGCCCAGGTCCTTGCCCTCTCACCCTCAAGGCAGCAGCACAGGAGCTCAGCACACCCGACTGCTTTCCTAAACACATGCCAGAAACAGACACCCCCCCCCCACACCCCCCTTTAACGTGGGGCTGGAGGGGCCCTGGCACAGCCGAGCATCCATCCCTGGGGGTCTCTGTGCATCCTTGGGGGCTTCACGCTCCTAACACCCCAGCCCTGCACCACGGGAAGGTGCTCGCGGCAAGAAAAGTGGCCTCCTCTTTCCTGCAGCGTTTAGGTTTTATATATTACATATACACACACGCTTTTAAGCATTCTTCACGTGAGCAGTTCAGCTGCCACCAAAGAAATTCCTCGCATGAGTGAAGCCATCAGGAGCCGTCCAGCCCATCGCACACGCTCTCCCCTGGCAGCTGAAGGCCAGCAGCAACCTTCTAAAGCCTGCAGGAACCGCAGCATCGCTGCAGGACCAGCACATCTGTGCTGCAGTGCTTATAGAGGCTCTTTTGGATAAAATATTGATAAGATAAAATATTGATAAGGCATTCTTTAGTTTTCAAAGGGTCATGGAACAGAAACGAGGCACACACACTAGATAAAACAGAAATCTGTCCACTGACTGTCATCCCTCAAGACTGGAGCTCTGACACCTAAAGGTCTTGGGGGCATCCACTGTCATGTCAGACATGGTCTCTGCAGGCTGTCCCTCACAGGGACCGGGTCGTATTAGAAGGATTTTATGCCATAAAGGCTTGTACAACTCCATTTGGGTGCTGTGGGTGGAAAGGATTGCCTCATGTTGTGGGCAAGCGCCTCGGCTGATGCGCAGAGCTGTCGGTGACACACGTACGGACTCCTGCCGCGAGCCACCGGCAAGAGCGAGTGCAGGCTGAGGCTCTGAGAAAAGCACTTTCTTTTTTAACTGGGATAGAAGAGCAGCATGGGGCTGCGGTAAGAGCGGCGGCCGCGGAGGTTACTCACCCAGCCCAAGGCAAGAGACTCTCAGCCCAGATTTTCCAAGGTTTCTAGAAGGAAAAGGAAATAATTAGAATATATTGTTAAGCTCTCAAGGGACATACAGCTTAACCTCATGGGAAACCAGCAGCCAGAGAAGACCAGTCTGGTTTTTTGCCCAAATAATGTGCTTTCTTCCGAAAGGGGCAGGTTCTCCCTTGGCTGGTGTGCTAGTTTGGGGAAGAGGGATGTGCTGCCATCATCCTTTGCCTCACTAGGCTGGGGGAGAAGCTCTGAGCACTCACAGGGCTGAGAATAAACCCAAATACACTCAGATGTAACTCATCTGGCATCATTCGGTGTCCCATGAATAAACTGCTTTTCCCTTCACTTCCATCATCGTTCAATATTCATTGTATTAATACCTATTAAATTATTTGCCTTACTTGGCTTTGTTTATTTTTATTCACTCTCACACTCGTAAAAACAACCACACCCACCACAGCAAACCCCCTGCCTGTTACCACTGGGTGTCCCAACCTCCTGGACCCCCCTCCAAACAAAACACCCCATGATTTCCCACCCACGGGGAGGCAGCTCCTCG
The DNA here is from genome assembly GCA_013400335.1 of Eurystomus gularis. NCBI lineage: Eukaryota > Metazoa > Chordata > Aves > Coraciiformes > Coraciidae > Eurystomus > Eurystomus gularis. The sequence continues at coordinate 399,045 of VZZY01005983.1, forward strand.
ATCCCCAGCACTGGCTGCTTCTCAGCATCAGCGAGACAAAGTTATCACCCTTCTCCCCACCTCCCAGAGCCAGGGTGGAGACAAGATAATCAGCCCCGAGATGCACCGTGCATTAAACCCCTGCCCCAAGTTAAACCTATCACTGCAGTACAATTTTTAATTATACCCTCCTCCTTTAACCTTTACACTACAGCTGGATCTGTGCAATTTTATATTTTTTTTGCCAGCTCAAGGTGTAATATAAGGACCATCTATCTACCTGCCACTGCAACATGCTGTAAACAATCACGGAATTTTTTCCTGTTCCTGATGAGTTAAAGCCAAATAATTTTTAAAAAAGCAGCCCTGCTCACCCGCAATGAAAGAGGTCAGACAGAACACCAGACATCAGCACAGGTCGTGCCCTGCTCTTGCAGCTCTTTCTTTCCCCGCACTTGATTTTGGGGCCATTTCAGGTATTCACTCATACGGCACAATTTCCCTCATGGGAGAGCAACCGAAGGCATGCTTGGGGAGGTCCGGGGAGCAGAGGTGCCCACCCTCCCACCCCTGCCCAGGGCCCCCAACACAGCTGCTGTACCCCAAATTTAGCGCTGCTGAGAGGAATTCAAAGTTTTGTGAGACTTTGTTCTGAAGTAGATATCTGAAAAGCTGGAGCTGCATTTCCAGCACTGTGAGTCCTTCGGGGTTGGGGCAGGCGCTGACCTCTTTTTTTCTTTTTTTTTCTTCTACTTTTTTTCGTATGGTTATTTTGAGTGAAAGCACAGCTGGACCCCTGCATGCCAAAACCCGTCCATGCACAGAATAGCACAAATGATGCCAGCCCTACCCCACTCACTAGCACAAAGAACAACCCTCACAAATTTCAAAGGCAAATCCCTGGCAGCTGCAACGTGCTCCAGACATTGCTGCAAACCTTTGGGCATGAAAAAGGAGCCCAGGCTCACAGGATTGGGAATTCCATGTTACTTCTGGAGATGGCCCACCCACTGCATGACGCTCTTTGGAGAATTCAAGCACTACTGCACATTTCCAAACAGTTTATGCTTATTTTGTAGAACCATAGAATCATTTTGGTTGGAAGACACTTTCAAGATCATTGAGTCCAAACATTAACCCAGCACTGCCAGGTCACCACTAAACCATGTCCCTCAGCATCGCATCTCCACGGCTTTGAAACCCCTCCAGGACGGGGACTCCACCCAGGACAACCCCTGTCCTAGTCCTGCTGGCCACGCTAGTGCTGGTAGAAGCCACTTATGGTGTACACTATTCCCCCCAGCAACAGGATCTGCCTCAGGGCCTCAGCCCATGTACCATCTGGCTGTCCTCTCCTCAGGTCTCCTGTACTCCCATGCCACAAAGCCACATCAGGGCTTGTCCTTCCACACACTGGGGATTTGGGGAGTAAGGACACACACAGAGGAACCAGGCTTTGCTCTGGAGAGTGATAACCAGCTCTGCGCAAAGACTAGTCCACTAACAAGTGTGGACAGAAATATTGTGTTTGAATTTCCAAAGCTGTCTTTACCCTTTACTTAGCGCACGTGTAACCTGGGTACTTGGAAAATTTTACGTCTATAGTCAAGAGCTGACACCAAAAATGCCCAGTTTTTGCAGTGCAAAACCCCTCTTGCAAAATGAGCTCAGAAGCTCCTCAGGAGAAGGCCACTTGTACCCACGGTCCAGCCTGGAGAGCATCGCCAGGTCACAGCCCCCAGGTACCCCGACATGGTTCCCAGCCCTCCCTGTGCCCATGATTACTGGTCCCACTGCAGAGCAGAGATTTGTCTGAAAGAGCAACAGTTCTGGAGACCTGGTTCTCCTCTATCCACCCGAAAAAAAAAAAAAATATATATAGCAACAATTCCAAAGACCTGGGTCTTCTCTACTCATCCCTAAAAAAAAAGTAAGCAAAAAAAAGCATACATTTACATCTACTTTATGGCTTCCAGGTGTACATACAGATGTATCACACACACATATATACACAGACACACGCCTGGAAGCCACACAATCGTCAAGTAAAATCAATGGTCGGTTTCCAAGTAACTGAACAGTAAAAGCCCTTTGTGCTTCTGTTGCACTAATTCCCAACCCTGAGGCAATTAACAAGCTCAGTCCCCAGAGCTGAGCCAGCAGCAGCCCCTGCAAACCACCAAGAACACCTGCACTGGGAGCAGTGGGTGGGATAGCAACCAGGATGACAAGGTGGGCAAGCCCTGGCTCGGATGAAGCCCAAGGTGCCCAGCGAGCATCAGCTGCTCTGGCCATGCACTGAGCATCCTCTCCAGCAAAGCTGCAGGAGCATCTGTGCCCACAGGTACCAGGCAGAGCCCTGCCAAATGGACACTGTTCCCTTCCCCAGGGAACCCCTCAGGCACAGAGTGTGGGGTGTCCAGAGGGATGGGATGGAGGGAATCAGCTGGGAAAAGGAGGGCCTGCCATCACCCTCCTGAGCAGTCATGGACAGCTGGGGTTTTCCTGGGACAGCGGTGGAAGCTCTCAGAAATATTTTCAAGGCAGGAAACAATATTTTTGTACAGAAGACTTGTATGAGTTGCTTTCCCAGAGGGCACTTGGCCAGTGCTGTACAGAGGTCAGTGCCCCCACAACCCACCTCAGGCCTGATCCAGTGAGGCTCTCTGCATGGGACACAGCGGCTGGGCAAAACCATGTCCCACCAGCAGCACTTGGCTCCCGGAGGAGAGGACAAAGCGGTACCTTCATGCATGTTTTTGTCAGAAAATATCAGTTAGTCCATCAGCGTCATGGCCCTGGTTGTCCATCTTTATTCAACACTCGCTAACGCAAGGCAGGGAGGAGTCGGGGTTCCCCCACAGACAGTCATGAGCATCTGCAAGCGTCCACAAGCAGGGTGGTACCCAACATCCCGCTTGCACAGTGTGCATCACTCTGTCCCCTGCCCAGAGCAGGCAGCCCAGCCCAACTCCAGACACCTGGCACTGCCACTGCTCCGAGGGGTTTATGGTGATGGTATTTAATTACTCTTTCAGGAGGGGAGGGAAAAAAAAAAAAAAGCAGCTCTTTTCAAATTGGAAGTCAGTGCTGCTAAGGGATGAAGTAGCCATTAAAGAGGACATTGCAGGAGCCTCCAGTCTCTCAGGCTCGCTTGGCCTAACCTAGACGCAGCCAATAAAAAAAATCATCTCTCTTATACATACTTAGTTTTTTTCATTAGCACAGCTTCTCCTCTTGCCGGTATTCTGCTTTCCTTGCGCTGTGCAGAACCGGAGCAGTTGCACCGCTCCCCACAAATCACTGCCCAATGCCTGCACTCACATAGAAGCACCAATAGTTCTATCTGGCTGCCTGGAAGACCTGATCCAGGACCCAACCCCTCCAGTTGCAGCCTGCCATGGCACCTTCCACACTGCTTCTAGATGCCAATCCAAAACCAGCTTCATTTTCTTTATCCCAACCTTGCCCCAAAAGCAAGACCCAAAGGTGTTCAACGCCTCACCTTTGAATTCTTTTAGGACCACAGCCTGAAGCCAAACACTACCGTGTGTTGCCCAAATCTGAGCTACAGCAGAGCAGAACCAAATGCAGCCAAGCCTGGCTGCTGGAGAAACCTCTAGAGGAGATGGGATAAGGTGGATGGGAGCAGGGGCAGCCCCCTGCCACAAAGGATGCAGGTTTTTGTGGGAAGCTCCACTCTGCCTGTGGTAGGAGCCATGGAAACCTCACTGAAAACACCCAGGTGACAGAAAGCTTTAATAAAGGACATTTATAGCCACACTCAACACACTGAAGACCACAGGACACTAATTTATTCTGTGAGGGGAAGGGACGCACCATGCTGTTTCTGCTCTTTGTAGCTCTAAGAAAGATGTGTTTTAAATGTCGTTTTAAATCCTTCCAGTTTCCTTCTCCAGGGAGCAGGTTTGAGACAGGCAAGCATACAGAATCCCAGCATGGTAAGGGTTGGAAGGGACCTCTGGAGATCATCTGGTCCAACCCCCCTGCTCCAGCAGCGCACCCAGAGCAGGGTGCCCAGGATCATGTCCAGGCACCTTTGGAATCTCTCCAGAGAAGGAGACTCCACAACCTCTCCGGGCAGCCTGGGTCAGGCTTGGGCACACTCACAGTAAAGAACTTTCTCCTCCTGTTCAGCTGGAACCTCCTGGGTTCCAGTTTATGCCCATTGCACTTTGTCCTGTCACTGGGCACCACTGACAGAGTCTGGCCCCATCCTCTTGCCCCTCATCCATTAGCTATTGATCAGATCCCCTCTCAGCCTTCTCTTCTTCAGCTAAAAAGCCCCACAGCTGTCAGTCTTTCCTCAGCATCTCCATAGACTCTCTCCAGTGGTTTGTCTCTCTTGAACTGGGGAGCCCAGCACTGGACACAAGACTCCAGATGTGGCCTTGCTGGGGCAGCGCAGAGGGGGAGAAGAGCTTCCCTTGACCTGTTGGCTGCACTCTTCTGAATGCTTTCCAGGAGACCATTGGCCTTCTTGGCCCTAAGGGCACATCACAGGCTCATGGGCGACTTGTCCACCAGCACTCCCAGGTCCTCCTCTTGGAGGAGAGGAGAGAGCTCCACTTACCACTGCGGTATTGCCTTGCCCTGGTATCTAGGGCTGAGCAGGGCAGGGAACATCAAAAACCATGGGGACACAAAGCCCCTGAGAGCCCAGCCTTGCACACTGGTTTAACATAAAACTCTTCTTCCTTAGCCTAAGCCAAAGGTGACACCTTCCCTGCCTGCACAGCCAGGATTTTGAGCTAAACCATCCCTGCAGCACTGACAGTTTTGCCAGACTGCGCTGGGTTAACGAGCATGGGAGATTAATGCCTGAATCATTGAAAACACAGCTTGCAACTCAAGGATGTTGTTAAAAATACACCAAGGTACCAAAACAGCATGCAGAGAGGGACGACATTTCCCTTGACTAGGCTTTTCCAAGCAGAGGGCACATCCATTTCCCGAGGAAGCGCAGGTTCTTGGCCACATTTGACGAGCAGTGATGTGGGGAGCGCAGCTCGGAGATGCCAGCAGCAGCATCCATGGCAGCATCCACATACCAGCAGCCTCAAGGAGCAGCTGCTGCTGATAAACACCAGCCAACATCATACCAACAACCAACAAGCACCTGCAAACAGCTCCGGCATGGAAAAAGCTGGGGAAGGAGGACTTATCTCAGCACGCATCAGGGCCAGGAGACAGCAGCCAGCTGGGAATGGCACCTTCCCACTGGAAAGGAGCAACTTGAGCAGCGGAGCCCAGATGGGTGGCACAGCCATAAGGCTGGTTACCAATCTTTCTGCCTCTTGGCAAGTCTTCACCAAGAAAAATCAAGTTCTTCTTTTCTCTTGCTAGTGGAGACAGCTGCACATACACTGCACCTGCTCCTCCTCCACCACCCTCTCCAGCTCAGAGCCACAGCTCCCAGCACTGTAGGGACTTTGCCTGGGATGAGCTTGGGTTTTTTGCCTGGTGGCCTCACAGGCAGTAGGTCCACAGGTGAAGTGGTTCTTTCAGCTGCGCAGAGACCTGAAAAAGCTGTGCTCAACTGCTCACACCTCTTCCCAGCCAAAGAGCAGAATCTCTGCCTGGGTGGCAATTATCAGGTCTCTGAGATGCTTTGGTGATTTAGTTCCCATTCCCAACTCTCTCATTCCCAGCAGATCCATCACTCTTTACTGGCAGCTCCAGCCTCAGCTGGAGGCAGGGGACCAAGTCTTGCTCCCTGTGTCCCACTACAGCTGCTCATTTATGAATGGAGAGAAAAATCACAACCAAAACCCACCACACAGTTTTTAAACACAGAAGAAACGCTCAGAGAAGATATTTTTGTTCTGGACCTGCTGTGATGCTGAATAAGCCGAGTTAATTATTTTGCTAGAAACAAGTGGTTAAACAGACAGGTGTTCACAGGCTGACACTGATCAGTGCAGGGATGTGGAGACAAGCTCAGCCTGGATCTGATGGACATGTCCAGGGCTGCAAAAACCTTTGGTTCCCCAAAGCTGGGGGGAAAAAGCATCTCACTCCTCAGCCACTTTGCTGTAAGCAAGCTACGGGCAAAACCAAGGAAAACACTAGACAGAGACATGGATCAGATTTGAACCTTGGGCAAGAAGAGCTTCTTATGTGTCTGAGGAGCCAGGGTTTGACATGCACAAGAGAGGCCAAGGCAGCAACTTTTGACTTCAAGAGCTCTTGGTTCAGCATCAAGAAGTCAAAAAGCAACACAAAGGGAAAAAAAGGGGACTAACATGTTCTTCAGAAGTACAAAGGGGTGAGGAGGGCAACGAGAAGCATCTGGGATAAAGCCTGACAGTGAAAATGCAGGGAAAAAAAATGACAGTCTTTCAAGACTCAGGAACAAAGGAAGCTGAAATCTATTCCCAGGGGATTTTGCCTTCTAATGGGGCCACATAGGAAGATTAAATTATGTCTGACATTAATTTTGGTTAAAAACACAAAAACTCAAGGTTTAAAATTCAGATGAGTATTTGGTGATAGAAAAGTGGGAATAATTTAACTGTGCAGCAAACCTAAACCCATTTAACTCCTTCCCAGCAAGGATATTTGATGGGAATAACATCCTAGAGCACTGCTGGCTACCTGCAAGTCTGAAATAATTTCTGCAATGACAAAGAAAGAAGCCTCACGTCAGATGGAAAGTTTTCCCCTCTTTGCTGGCTTCGCTTTTAAAAGCCTTATCCAAGCTACTCCGCACCCCTCCTAACCACCTGGGCATTACTAGAAATGACTTTAAAATTGATTCTTTGTCAACATAAATCTGCATATAGGAAGTTTCTGAAGTATTTCACCAGAGCTTTTTATTTCCCCAATTCCGCCCCATTACGCTGCTATTAAAGCCTCCTCACTGGAGGAGCTTTTCACAAACCTCTTCCAGCTGCCCTCTGCTTAAGCCAGCATTTTAAGTAACACTAAAACCATTTCTTGCTGAAAACACAGTTTTTCCTCATGATGCCGCTGTCCCAATTAACTCACAGTGTACACGGAGGGTGGCCAATTATAATCCCAAGGTCATTAGGGGCTCTCCCCACCAAGGAAAACCTTCTCAAGTGCAACTGCAGCACAAGGTCCTTGCCTTAAACCAGCGGTGCCCACTGAGCCCCCACCCCAAGCTCATTTAACCTGGTAGAGCAGTGAGGATTGCTAAAGACCTCAAGAAATCCCTGGTCCTTCTTTTGCCACTCGTGCTCACCCTATATCTCCTTAATGGCTTTTATGGTAACTTTTTCTTTTTCAAATTATTTCCTCAGAAGGATAAGTGCTGACCGTGTAGTCAGAGCTGAACAAGGCCAAAAGGAATATATAATTTATTTATATGCATATCTAACTATCTTACAAGCAGTGAGACCTGCTTAGCCCTGCCCCGTGTCCTCCTGCCTGCTCTTCTGAGCCAAGTTTTGGGCATCATCCCAAGGCTGGGCTTGAGGAAAAAGATGAGTTTTAGGAGCAGAGGGTGGGTGGGTTGAGCCTGGAGCGCAGGGCTCCCAGGAGGAGCTGGTGCAGGGATCCTGGGAAGCCAGGAGAAATGAGAAGAAAGCCAGGGAGCAGCACGGCTGGGGGGAGGATGAGGCTTGGCTTTGGCAGAAGCTATCCAGACAGAGGATTTGGTAAAAAAAATGACAGTGATAATTTTAGGACTAGCCACTGACAAAACAAGTTGTAACAGCACAACCCTGTACCCCTCACGACATCCCTAGACCTTGCACCCCTCCAGCAAGGCACCTGGGATAGGTCCCTGTTTTGTGGCCAAGCACCTTGGTCTTCCCTTGGATGCGCAGTAGCGGAACCCACCCTGAGCCAGGCTCCATGCACCCAGGATTTAATTAAGTGCCTAACTCAGCTCCTTCATTTGCAGTCCCACATTTGCAGGGGTGCCAGGTACCTCCTGCAGGAACTGGGGTAGAGGAACCCCCCAAAACCATGCACAAAGTCACCCACATCCTCCCACGCTGCTGGCAGGGCTCCTGTCCCCATCATCACGATCCACAGCTGGGTTTGCTGCGTGGCACACCAGCACCCCATCAGGTCAGGGGTTTTCAGAGCTGACAGTCTCTTTAATTAAAAGAAAAGGGGGAGAAAACATGTCTACAAAGCAGCCTGTGCCATATGGCAGGGGTGGTATTCGTCTCCTGTGGCACAGGGCAGAAAGCGATTGTAATTATTCACTTTTAATTAATTCTGGTGTGGGGAATCAGCAAGAGAGCCCATCAACGGCAGCAAATGCTGCAGCGCTGGGGCCAGTCCTAACACCAGGCTGCAGAGAACATTGAGCACCCACCAAGTTTAGTCCCCATGCCGAGGCCGTACTGAGCAACCCTTGGCCACCACAGGCAAGTGCTTTCCTCATCCCTCCAGAGCCACATCCAGCGAGGTGGGACCTCAAAACCACACAGCCCCAGCTCCCCAGGTACCCCAACAGGAGAAAGCACCTACCCCAGCACCAGCCTTGGTGCAGAGCAAACCTATCTCCCCTTGTGCTTCAACAAGCAGCAGAGAAGAGTAATTCCATTCTTTAAGGCAACCTTCACCATTAATCATTCTGTCCCACCACAGCACACAGCATTACCTGAGTACCAGACACTTTCCCTCGCACACAGCTGGAAAAGCAGCAGCTTGAGACCCACCACAAGCCCCAACATTGAGACACAACCAGCACCCAGCATCCTCTGGGCAGGGATTTATGGCCTGAGCCACCTGTGCTGCTTAATCAACTCATTAACCTAGAAGTGGTTCCTCCTATTAAGAGACAAAGCAATTATAAGAAAATACATCCTTGTTATCCAGGTGGGAGGGAGATGTGTTTTACTGCTGCTCGCTCTTGTTCCGAGTGGGGAGAGTTTGGGTTTGGTCACTTCTATCAACACACACCCAAATCAGCCCAAATCTTCCCATCCCTGTGCTGGGCAGGGCTGCTGCACCATCAGGTGTCAGAACCTTCCTCGGCCTCTGCGTCTATAACCCCACCAGGTCCCTGCTGGTTTGCAGAAGGGGATGCGGCTCCTGTTCAATCCAAAACCATCTCCCTCCACATACAGAGCAAACTTCACCCCGTGTCCAACACCAGGCTGAGCTTTACCGTCTGCATCGTGCTGTAGCAAAGCTAAAGCTGATCCCAGCTAGGATCAGCTCTGGGGGCTCACAGTTCCTCCCAACTCTGCATCCAGCCAGCCTGGAAATATGTCCAGAACAGCCTCAAGTTTGGTAGGGGCTAAAACCAAAGCATTTAAGATTTTAGCACAGTAAGTGGTGGTCAGGCTGCTTGGAAGCCAAAGCTGCCAAGCACCTTTTCTTCAGTCTGTGGTACACTGAGCAAACCCTGCTTTAAGCTTGTCTACTTCCAGTATTCCCAGCTTTACAATGAGAGCAGGGTAACCATCATATCTGTCCATCCACCCATCCATCCATCCATCCAGCCACCCATCCATCTATCATCTATCTATCTATCCATCCATCCATCCATCTGTCTATCTATCTATCTATCCATCAGAAATGAGAGAGAAAGAGTGAGAGGGTTTTTTTTAAGGAAAACCATAAGTTTTAAATAAAATCTCTGCAATAACACATACAATGACTAAAACATTTTCGACTCCACACCCACAGAAGAATCATCAGGCTTAGAAGAGCTCAACAGAAACCAGATAACGCTGGTTTTCGCTTGTTCCAACCCCAGTTTAATTGCCCTGTGTCGGTGGTTTTGCCCACAGAAGCCAGTCTCTACCAGAAATATAAAAGCGACGGGAGGGATCCTACATGGGTCGGTTCTACCGAAGCAGCCTTGGTGGCAGGTGACCCCAGGACCCCATTTCACAAGTCCTGGGGGTTGCCAGGGAGGGATGTACCCATGGCTGGGGGTCCTGGGTGGCGGGGGCATTGCTCGCTCCACGTGCAGGACATCACCAGCTCCCGGTGCCCACGCCACGGTGCCCACGGCCACGCCAACAGTCCCGGCACGAGGGAGGAGTGTGTGGGAGGCAAAACCCAGCACTCCCCAGGCATTGCTATGTATTCCAGCATGCAAAAAACACTCTGAGAGCAATAGATGGGGAGAAGGAGGAGGGAGGGGAGAGAGGGCATGAAGCCAGCCCCTGGGAGAGGCATCAGCACCTTCAGGTGCAGAGACCTGCATGCAGATGACTTCATGGATGTCCTCCACTTCTGCCACAGAAAGGAGGGGTCAAGGCACCCCAAGCAAGGCACAGCCCTCCTCACTCCCCTCATGGGTGTGGGGAGAGGCCCAGGGCAGTGCTACAGCCCCCTGCCATGTGGTTAACCAAAACTGGGGAAACTATGACACAGTTTTCCTGCGTATAAATGGCAGATAGTTTGGCTTATTGCTACAAAAATGCTAAAAAATAAGTCAGTGTTCCTGAAGCTGGTGGTGGGAAAACAACGTTGCTTAGAAACATCCCCATTAGTGCTCCAGAACCGTTCCTTTCTGCACAGAAAATGAATAAAATCTGTAATTTGTTCCCAGAAAAAAAAAAGAGGCTGTTTCAAGTAACAACAAAACCCCGATGAAAGTAGAGCCCCTTTCCAATTGCCCCTCCCGCCGCAGCACATCCAACGTCCTTCGCCCGGGACATGCAGAGCGGGGAACAACAAAGTGTCATCCTGGGCTTCGGAGCCGTGCTTCTGTTCGCTTTGTTAAGAAACCCTCACTGCTTTGGCTGCTTCCCATCGTGATGAAGCCTCCTTATCACACCTTGCTTCTCCCCCAGATGGCAGAGAAAGCCCAGCAAGCTGGTGGCAATGGCAGACCCCAGCCCCATCCCTGGACCCTGCCTTAAAATAGGCAACAAGGGGCAGCTGTGGCTCCCTGAATTTCCCCGCTTGTACCCAGCGAGGTGGAGTGGGACCCCCCCGTCCCTGCCCCGTGAGGAAGGGGCTGTCCCTGACACCAGGAGAACATCTGCAATGTCCCCAGGGCACGGGGTGCCCTGTGCAAACCAGTGGGACATGGCAGGGAGGGGAAGGGACAGGCAGGAGAGGGGACATCCCGCTCCCACCTGGCTGAGCTCTCCTCTCCATCGTTACTCAGCCTTTCCCAAGATTTCCTGCTGCAAAACTGTTGAAGATTTGGGTGACATGTCTCCTGGGTGCTCCCGGAGGTGTGACAATGGTGAGACCTACCCCTCCAGCACCAACCACAACTGCAGGGCTTTTGCTTCTTTGAACTTCTCCCATAGATGCAGACATCTCCTGAGCCTGGCAATGCCAAAGCAGCAAGCAGCGAGGTTACGTCGCTGAGCAAAGATGCTCCATAATTCTGAGTGCTGTGGGAAAACACACCCTCTCCACATTTTCTCACGAGTTTCTGGGGTGACCTCTCTGCCTCCAGGTTGGAAGGGACCTCAAGGATCAGCTAGTCCAACCTAAATGTGAGACCTAGATGCTCAGCTCCTCCTAACACCTCAGGTATAAATGCTATTTGCCACGATTCATCAGGCTGCGGCAGCCCCCAGCACAGCGTAGTCTTGCTGTGAACCAAGGGTGAGGCAAGATGGAGGTGTTAATTCTCCTCTCTAATTAACTTGGGTGGTTTCTTGCTTTTAAGGCTGCATTTCAATTTGCTTGATCAGCTCAAACAGACCTGCAGGTTTTAGACAATCAGTAGCTGTCCCTCAGTGAGCTCCAATGGCAGGAGGTTGTCTCTAAGTGCCGTGGGTGGGAAGAGAGCAAAATAATGGTTTCTGTCTCCCATTTTGCGAACAAAACACTTCACAACACGCACAGCAGCTTCCGCTGAATTACCGCCAGTATTAGCAGTAATTGCAGCGATGCAGAATCGCAGCCTTCCACCGTTTTATGGATTTTAAACCCGCTGGCTTGCGCGGAGATAAGGTGGTGAGGGAGGGCTGCGTACCGCTGGGACACCTGCATGTCCTGGGCCAGCTTTGGTTACGGGCTGGTGCAAACCACGGTGCCCTGCTTCGTTTGGGGTAACGCTACAAAAATCAGTGCAATGCCTCCTGCTTTCCGTCAGTGCTTTCAGCCACTTCTCATGTCAGCTTCACCAAATGGGTTATTGCAGGATGGGGTTTAAAACCTTAGTCCCTGGAAAGCAAGAGTGGTGGTTTTTTTAGCCAAAGTCTGACCAAGTATCTTCCCTTACTCTAATAAAATGACCTTCCTGTTTGTCCCTCAGCAATATTTCCCAGTTAAACGGAAACTGTTTCACCATAACACGAGTTGAAAGACCAGCCTGCCCCAGAGTCCCTGACATAGTAATAGAAGGTTTGGGTGAGTTGGTGGCTGTCCCCCCTACTGCAGCAGTGGTGTTCACAGCATAGAATCATTTTGGTTGGAAGAGACCTTTCAGATCATTGAGTCCAACTGCAGTCCAGCACTGCCAGGTCACCACTAAACCATGTCCCTCAGCACCACATCTCCATGGCTTTGAAACCCCTCCAGGGATGGGGACTCCACCACTGCCCTGGGCAGCCTGGCACAGCCCTTCACAACCCTTTTAGGGAAGAAATTATTCCTCATGTCCAACCTAAACCTCCCCTGGCACAACTTGAGGCCGTTTCCTCTTGTCCTGTTGCTTGTTCCTTGGGAGAAGAGTCCAACTCCACCTGGCTCTGACCTCCTTTCAAGGAGTCATCAAGAGCAAGAACATCTTCCCTGCGTCGCCTTTCTCCAAGCTCAACACCCCCAGATCCCTCAGCCACTTCTCACAAGACTTGTCCTCTAGACGAGTAAGTATTAGGTGAACAATAGAAAACAGGAGAAAAACCTGCTACTAATGAAATAACTGCAGAGACAAAACAGGACAGTGTGGATCAGCTGAAAAACAGCAGCAGCCGGGCCAGGAGGTGGGTTCTGGGCCATGGAAACCTCAGCTCGGTGGCAGGAGGGACAGCCAGCCCAGGTGCTGATGGTGTGAGGGGACAAGCAGGTGCCTAAATGGCATCTGGCCACCGTTTCTTGGCTCTCTTCACACTTCCCAACTCATCTTCCATCATCGTAGGGCCACCGGGTGCGGAGGTGGTTGCTTCAGCTGAAATTCCCCAGGACTTTTCTTTTTTTTTGGCTGCATCCTCAGAAAAGTTGCAGATGACGCATTAAAATGTAGATAAGGCAAAATAGATGGGCCGCAGCCAAGTGCAGGGGCTGCCGCGCGTGGCTCTGGCAGACGTGCCAGTGTGCTCAGCCTCTCTGCGCCGGATCCGTGCCATGAATGAGGCTCCGGCGTGTGATGCTCCTGCCCACTCCCTCCCTCCCGCCCCTCCAAGCTCTTGGCAAGCCCGGTCAAGAGCCGGGCAAGCGGGTGCCAGCACCGAGGTGAACCCTCTGTAGCCAGAGGAGAATGGATGGAGAGTTTGCTGTGATGGCAGCTGCCACACGTCTCTAGAATCACAGAATCATTTAGGTTGGAAAAGTCCTCTAGGATCATCAAGTCCAACCTTCACCCCAACATCCCCCTGACCCCTGGACTATGTCCCAAAGCACCACATCTACTTGTTGCTTGAAGACCTCCAGGGTGTTTTGAACAACTCCAGGTCTCTATTCCCAGAGCTGCCCAGGGTGGGGATGCTGGAGCGGGGGCAGCACTGGTATTGGTGTTCCCATGGGAATAACTCCACCGGAGGGGCCCTGGTTCCATCAATCGCATCCTGGAATGCTGTGCGGCCCACGGCTTGCCTGCCCCCACCGTGTTTTATCAGCCATGGGACCCGAGGATGAAAGAGAGAAAAATAAAAAAATATTTGTCATTCTGCAGCGATGTGTTCAAAGTGCAGGATTTCAAATGTCTGAGGGAATTACGTTCTTCTTGTAAAAAAAGTAAAATCTTGCTGTTCCTGAAGGATTTGAATGAATCAAGTTATTATCAGAAATAAGAGAGGACCAGGAGCTCTCCATCACACCTGTGCAAGGGCTAATCCACAGCTTCCCCATCACCTTTCAGTGGTACCTGACCCCACGGTGCTGCAGACCTCAGAGGGTTGGACAGGGACCCAGCAAAACTGGAACATGTGCCTCACCTCATAACGCTGACCATGTCCATTCTGCTTTAGGTAGGAAAATAGTAAGCAAATGTGAGGGTGGTGAGACACTGGCACAGGTTGCCCAGGGAAGTTGTGGATGTTTCATCCCTGGATGTGTCCAAGACCAGGTTGGATGGAGCTTCGAGCAGCCTGGTCTATGGGAGGTGTCCCTGCCCATGGCAGGGGTTTGGTACTAGGTCTGGGAACTGGATCTTTAAGGTCCCTTCCAACCCAAACTACTCTGTGATTCACGAAATCATACCTGTGTGTAGAGTGCTGACCATACTGCTACTAGTCAACACGTCCCACAGGGTTGTACACAATAGATGCCATTTTCTCTCATTTCAGTCCTACTTCAGACTGAAAGAGGCAAAATACAACATTTCAAAGCCTGTCACTGGTTTTTCCTTCCCCATCCGTTGATCCACCTTGGAAAGTATTAGTCATTAAGCTGAAGTGATTGAATAAGCTGAAACTGGAAAACGTGTATTTTCTCCACAGGCAGGAGAGGCTAATTCTGACACAATCACAAGACTAAGGAACAGGAAGGAATCTGAGAAGCCCTGGACAAGCACCAGGTGCTCAGCATGGCCACAAGCAGCTCTGCCCCATCCACAGCCTGTTACCTGGGAGAAGAGACCAGCACCCACCTCACTACCAGGTCTCTACCCACCACCACACGGCACCAGACCTTGGTTTGTTGGATATTTCCCGAAGACAGGGAAGTTTTGCTGGAGCTGGAGCTGTAGAAACAGCTCCACAGAGCCATCCCTCCCCCAGCACAGTGCTGAAGCCCAGGTAAAGGGGAGATGTCCACTGACTTGTAGCAGGTCACCCCAGTTTTAAGCTCTGGGCTCACACCAACTCTCATGCAGAGCATTTTCTTTTCCTCACCAAGACTTAATTTCTTCACAAACATGCTCTACAGATGGTGGTTTATTACGTTAGTCTAAAATAACAATAAGCACGCTTAAAATTCAAATTGGATTTTGCCAAAGCAGCCATGCTAAAATAATACATTTAAAATACCTTAAACTGTGCACTTCACAAGTAATTAAATTAGCAGCGTTTCTGCATTACATCTTTTCTTCCATCCGTTTAGGCATTAGATTAACGTTGTCATGCAGATTTTAAACAGAAAATGTGACACTGTGAAGAACAGGTCAGGACGAGCAGAGCAGGGCAGGGCAGCTGGTCAGCCAAGAACTTGCTTGAGCCATCACCATGAGCCAGGGACCTGCCCCACGCTGGGGACAACCTGGGGACAGCCACAAGCCGTCACTGCCCTGGGAGAGTGAAGCCCAGGTCTGAGTGGCACAGGGACCACCAGCATTGTGACAGCTGCCCACAGGTGACAAGGACAAGCCACCCAGGATGCTCCTGTGCCCTTGTCCCACTGCCCTGTGCCCTGCACAGCTTGGCCACTGGCAACTGCATTTTTTAGACGCTTCCTTAAAATATCATCATTTTACTTCTGCTTAAGAAACCCGACATGAAAAGCCTGCGCTTTAAAACGCCATTTGTCCTTGAGTTCAATCTTGTTCTCCTTAGCTCATTGCTCTCTCTTGGGATTAAAATGGAGGAGCAGACCAAGCCCTGGCTTGATGCTGTGCCCTCCCCAGTGCCTCCAGAACCACGGGACAGGGATCGTCTCCCTGGACTGGGCACGGGGGAGGCCACACTTTGAATCCTCGGTTCAGTTTTGAGCCCTTCACTCCAAGAAGGACATTGAGAGGCTGGAGCATGTCCAGAGAAGGGCAACGAAGCTGGGGAAGGGTCTAGAGCACAAGTCTGAAGAGCAGCTGAAGAGCACCTGGGGGTGTTGAGCCTGGAAAAAGGTGAGACCTTCTGGCTCTCCACAGCTCCCTGAAAGGAGGTTGGAACCAGGAGGAGTTGGACTCTTCTCCCAAGGAACAAGCAACAGGACAAGAGGAAACAGCCTCAAGTTGTGCCAGGAGAGGTTTAGGTTGGACATGAGGAATAATTTCTTCACGGCAAGGGTTGTGAAGGGCTGTGCCAGGCTGCCCAGGGCAGTGGTGGAGTCTCCATCCCTGGAGGGGTTTCAAAGCCGTGGAGATGTGGTGCTGAGGGACATGGTTTAGTGGTGACCTGGCAGTGCTGGGTTAACGATTGGACTCTATGATCTTGAAGGTCTCTTCCAACCAAAACTATTCTATGATTCAGTGACAGTGTTGGTGTCCCCAGCAGGATGAAGATGCCAGGACAGGCAACCCAGCATCTGTAGACCTTGTTCTGCAGTGTCTGGGACACTGTGCTGGGCAATGAGAAACAACTTGCACGCCATGTTCACCAGGGAAGTGGGGACTAGCAGGGCATAGCTGGGCAGAGATGATTACAAATGCTGGCACCCATCTGTGTAACAGTCCCTGCTCTACGCTTTCGCACAAGCCAGCACCACTCCCCCCTGAGCTAGACCTCACTGGAGGGTATATAGTTGAGTTGGCAAGCAGATGTTTCCGAAGCCCCTAATAAGTTAGAAACATTTTAATGAAGAATATTAGAACACTTGGAAATAACACACACAAAAAGATCTGTTTTTCCAATTAACTGAAGTTAATGGAGGAGATTCTTGGCCTGATTGAGTCTCCAGCGGAGAGAGGGGAGGAAGGAGAAACCCTGAGCAGAAGAAAGCCCTTGACTGCATCAGGGGGAGCGGATCAGAGCCTGCAGACACGGCAGCGCTGGGCAGTACTGGGAGACGGGAACAACCCAGACCACTCCGAACCCACAGCCTTCCTGAGCAGCTACACGCTCCTGGAGAGCCATTAGGAACCGGAGAGCGGCACAAATCAGCATAGATTTTGTTTACTCAACTGGTTCCTTTTTCTCCCTCTTTGAGTTATTCCTGCCTTCTTTGTAGCCGTTGCATTACAGTCCTGGGGGGAAACGCGGAGCCAACCCAGTGCACGTCCATTCTGATCGCTGGCTCGGTCTTAATTTACAGCTATAAATTGAAGATCAGACGCTGAGCCATAAAAACCAACCTGATGTGGAGAGCTGCTGAAAAAATATGTCATTTTACATCAAAATAATTGTGCCGTTTGCATGCGAGCGCTTAAAACTACCCAAAATTGCAGCAAGACTTCAATAAGTCACAGATTCTTAAATATACGAGGTCGTTATTTTGGTTAATGCTTGGAGTGTGATGGGAATAAAGACGCTGCTCCTGCAACAGTGGTAGGAAATGCCTGCTGTCACTTACACCCCTCGGAAAGCACAGGAGGTTTAGCTTCTGTTTCCAAACTGGTCTCGCAGCCCAAACTGCCCCAGGTGCCTTTCCCAACCCGCAGGTCGGAGGTTTGCTTCGGGCTCCTGAAAGCCCACGCTCTGACCGGCTGCACGGGGCCCGCGTACAAAGCCTGCTCTCCAGGGTGGTCATAGTCCCACGCTGCTACAGAAGGAATCTGCACGTTTGATTACAAAGCGTGGCAGTTTTTGGGGAGGTCACCCCGGGGTGTATTCAAAGGAGTGGAAGAAACCACCAGTGATCATGAAGCAAAGTCATTTTCCTGATGGTAACCACGTGTCTCAGGCATGGCTTGGGGTCTTTGCAGGGCTCCGTCCCCCCCAGGCAGTGGTTCCTCCTCCTCTGCAAGCACTCAGCAGCCCTGCTGGCAACCTCCCCAGGGAGGAGGAACCATGCGGGGTGTTTCCCAGGGGCAGGTTTGCTCTTCTCCCCCTCCCAATGACTCTGGGAGGGAAGGTGCTCCAGAGCATTGCTCCCCTCCAAGCTGGGACCTGCCCCCAGCACTGGAAAGGTTTGAGCTAACCATAGGCCAACGAGTTTTATACTTGTTTTGTACCTCAACTATCATAGAATCATAGAATACCAGGTTGGAAGGGACTTCAAGGATCATCTAGTCTAACCTTCCAAGGTAAAAATATAGTTTAAATGAGAGGGCCCAGCACCCTGTCAAGCTGAATCTTAAAACTGTCCTACCTTAACCTCCTTAACTGTTTGCCCGCGGATAGTTATTTAGGCAGAGAAGTGGGATGAGGAATTCTTTTGTGCTACAGTATTTTTATCATGCCTTTTAGTGTCTGCAGAGCCAGTGAAGTGCTGCTCTGACCCTAGCTAATCCAAGCCCACGGCTGCCTTTCCAGGAGGGAGAAGAGAGACATCCCACCAGCTCCACCGGAGAAGCCCACCCACCGCTGCGATGCATTAGCAGCTCTTTGCTAATGCACTTCAACAATAACCCACGATTTCAGGCATGCAGTGAAGGAAAATGCCTTCAAACCGTCGATGAATTTTCAGCTGGCAAGACATAATGACCTTCGCTGCTATGCAGCCAGGGCACGGCCTTGGTGCCACTGGGGACGCTGGAAGGTCCCACAGCCTGGCAAGCAGCAGCACCCAGGCAATGAGCCAGAAAAAAATCCCAGGTAAGGAAAGGATTGACCAGGCCACACTGCACTGGGCTTGCTGTGAGCACAGACACCCACGATTTCGAGACAGACCCGTTGTTTAGGGAACAGGCAGCAGCACTGTGTGTCTGGCCAGCTTGGTGTCCTCCAGACCCTTCGCACACATTCAGGTTCACACCAGTGCTCTACCCTCTGAGCGAGTAGCTGAGCACTGTGGCGCTGGGGAGAACTCAGCACCTCCCGGGTGGACAAGAAATGTCTTTGGTTGCTAAAGCTGCTCCAGACCTTGCCAAATCCTTGCACGGCCCATGCCCAGCAACTGCAAGAAGCATCATGTCCCTTACAGCTCCTGCAGAAGGAGGACAGGTCCCTGGCAGCCCTGACCGAGCAGGGACAAAGTTCCTGCATGGACTATAATTATAGCTACTTCCTTGCAGCTCTGCTAGCTGTTACCAACACTCGTCCTCGGAGACCTCTGTGGCACAGGCAGAAGCCCCAGCATTGCGGTGGCATGGGCATGGTGGCCATGAGTGGCCACCCTCTGCATCAGGCAGGACGGATGGGTTTCTGCTCTGAGGGATGGGTTCCTGCTCTAGGGGACAGTGCCCAGCCTCTTTGCACCACGTCCCAGGCTCTGTGCTGGCCGCAGAGTGAGCACGGGCTATTAACTCCACCAGCTTGCCTTTGCAGTTGGAATTTTTTTGTTTAGGCTCGCGCTGGAGTTAACGGTCAAAGCTGCCGCCGTCAATTATTTATGACCACAAATAGATAGATGAGCTTTGCAAATCGGGTCCCTCGTGCTCTTGTGCGGGCAGAGCTCTCATAAAGGGCTATTTTTGAACTGCTGATGGCTCCGAATGGGCAGCGCAGTGGCTGGAGCCGGAGCCGAGCCCCGAGCCCTGCACAGCTTTTGTCTCTGCCACGTCCTTGGGCATGGACCGGGCTTGCGGGGAGCCGGGATGGTCTGGAGCCAGGCTTTGCCCTGCTTTGCAGTATGAGCATGGGAAGGATGGCACAAGTCTCCAGTTGAGAAGTTGTTCTCTGCGGCAGCGGTGGCACGTCCCAAATAGCCCCATGGACCAGGATCGATTGGGCTGAAAATAAACTTTTTAAAAATATGGCAAATTAGGAGGAAGAAGAAGCCAGGCTGTGATCTTCTGAGGGTCCAAAGCAGGTGAGGACCCAGCCTGACAGCCCTCCTCCCGCGCTGCACGTCGGAGGGATGCAAACCCACGTCCTTTGTTTCCAGCAGCGGTGCGGCAGATTGCAATTTTCCAAGCCAAGCGCTGCAACTGCATCATTTCCAAGGAAAGACCTGAAGTGATCCCAAATATCTTCCGCAAGCCTCTGGGCAGGCTCACCGGTGGGGCTGAACTGGAGCGTTATAAAGGATAAAAGGGAAGAGCCGCTCTCCCTTCCGCACGCAGGAGGCAGCTGAGGCTGGCCCCGGCGGTGACAGCAGAGGTGATGTCTGGGGGGGTCCTGTCCGGCTGACGCCCGACAAGGAGGATGCCCACCGAGACTAAGCAAACACAAAGCAGAGGGTTGTGCACGCTGCAGGAACGCACCTGCGTCCTAATATTTGCAGATGTTCCCCAGTGAACATATTTATTCCCATAAACTTTGTCCATTCTATTCCGACCCAGGCTCTGAGCTGGAACGGGTCCAGAAACACATCGTTCAATGAAAAGCCCCTGAGCCGGCTCCACTCCCACCCCCAGCCCTGTCACAGGCGTAGTCGCTGTCTCTCCCTTTTACATAATCCCACTGGCATCAGGAGCGCCTGGCAGCCGGGGGGAGCATCCCGAGGTCAGGAAGCATCCTGGGATTGGTGCTGGAGCTGCGGGGCAGCCCTGCCAGGGGGGTGGGAGCAGCATGTAGGGTCTGGCGGGGGAGTGGGTGTTGGTATTTTTAGCTTAAAACAAGGGGCAGCTGAAGTAGCACATTTTTTGAAGCAGGGCGCACTGTATAGCTTAGCATCAGGGCCGTAATTCAAGCAGAAAACGGATTGGGAAGGACTTTGGCTTCAAGTGTAAGGGAGCTGAGGACTTTACAGGATTATTGTTGCAGCCATTAGGAAAAGCCTTTGGCTTCTCCGGGCTCTGGATTTCCCTTGGCCTGAGGAACCAGCCCCAGAGATGAACACAAAATACCAGCTCCATCGCTGTTGGTAGGCATCTTCCCTAACTAAAGGTTATCTCAATTCAGCTGAACCTGGAGGTTTAGTCAGCTCGTCCCCCAAATTCCCCTTTGCTTCATCTCCCGGGGGAGAAATCGGCTCTAGATATGGAGCGATTCGGGAGCAGAAACAGGGATTAGTCATAAAGACAAAACAGGAGCCTTGTCACCAACGAGATGCTATTCCTGCTGCAATTCCCCCGGTCTCGGGCAGCCAAAGCCAGTGGAGCCATCCGGGCTGTGCTGAGCACCAGCAGGAGAACCCAGCCCTTGCTCCTGGAACTAGAAATACACCAGAAAGGATTTACAAAGGCCCAACTTCGGAGGCTGCAGAAGCATTTATGTCACGCGGGTAGCAAAGAATTGCAATTACCCGGCGTGTCGGCACACTGATAGCGCCGGGAGCCCATGGGAAGGCAGCAGAGATAACTGCTGGCAATTAGCAGGCGGTGCTCGTAAGCCTAACGAGCAGAAGCCACGACTTGCTAACAGATCACGTCTCCGAACAACATGATCAAAAACACGTCTCCCACAGATGTGCTTACGGGGGAAACTGAGGCAGAGGGGTGCAATGGTCTGGACAGGGCTGCGGGAGGGGAAAAGGGTCAAAGGGAGCTCCTGACCAGCCCCCAGTCCACCAGCCCCTCTCCATCAGGATTAAAGGAAAAGTTATACTGGTCTTGAGAGTTGCTTCTTCAGGCAAGATCCACTGCCATCCTCCAAATATGTGTCCCCACAGCCAGGCCCAGCCCACAGCACCTGGAGAGCTGGAACTGCCACCCACCCAGGACTTCCAGAGCACTGAGCCTGCCCCACCACCCTCCCAGCACCCCGTCCAGCTGGGACCTGGGTCTGGGATGTGTCCATCAGCATTTCTGCTCTCGCAGCAGGTTCACTACAGGCGCACCTCCTGGACCACCTCTGGTGCCAACACCGCACTGGGGGGCATCAGTGGGAGTGTGCAATGCTCCTGCTAAAAGTTGGTCGCAGCTGACCAACAGGAACAAGCAGTTGGAAAGGCCAGGCTTACACCTGGACAAAGCCTCCGTGTTAATTATCAAGCGTTCTAGCAACTCACAGCGAATTACCTCTGAGCATCCCATTCACTCTACTCCCAGATGCCCCGTCTATGCGGTTCCTGGAGAGTTAATATGGAAATTTTCAGAACTCCAGGGTTGCCTAAACCCAGCCCTTGTGCTGAGCTTGGATTTCGTGTAGTGCTGCTGAAGCCAGCCTGGCTTTGCAGCAGTCCCAAGGACTGGAAAATCAGTGTAACTGCAAAACTGCATCCTCGCCCCAGGCGGGTCCGACTGGCTATGCAGGAGCATGGCCATTATTCCATGGGCTGGGAACAAGCACGGCTGAAGTTGCCCGGAGCCCTGCACCCCTCACCACCATCCCCGTGCCCCTGGAGACCCCCCGGTGCCACCCACCGAGCTGCTCAGGGAGGCAGCAGCTCTGCTTTGGGCAAGGGGTGCAGAACATCCCCCTCAGGCTGCTCCCTTCTCCCAGTCCCAACCACGTCACCCATTAGCTGCTGGAAGGAGCATCCTGAACAGGCAAAAGCCAACCACGAAAATCATACAAATCTTCCT
Organism: Eurystomus gularis; assembly: GCA_013400335.1. Taxonomy (NCBI): domain Eukaryota; kingdom Metazoa; phylum Chordata; class Aves; order Coraciiformes; family Coraciidae; genus Eurystomus; species Eurystomus gularis. Next base: position 421,210 of record VZZY01005983.1, read on the forward strand.
CATTTTCAGCTGAATGCACGGCAGAGAAGCTTATTAACTGCTCACACTGAGCACTCCGGACTGAAGTCATAGCTGGTCATTTTTTCCTGCCTAGGTTAGGAGAAATAAAAATCTGTCAGATGCACAAGGCATTTTATAAGAATGCCCATAAATTTGTTTTTTGGCATTTCACCTAAAACCAGCTTTGATCTCATCCTCACTAAGTGAACCAGGTGGAAAGTCAGTAAGCGGTCACTGTGACGAAATGGTGCCCAAGGCAGGCGCCTCTTTTCCCTCCATACAACACACCGCAAATGAACTTTCCCTGTCCAGCCTCCAACATGCCCCGCTAATTGATTTTTCTGCTCATTAGCACCAATATAAGTTACACCGAGCACTTAACAGAAACCATCTTAACGCCACTGTCGTAAATTCACGGTGTGGTACGTAACCCACCCGGGCAAGTGGGTTTTGTATAAAATCCCAAATCCGTATGCCTGCACCAACATTAACACCCGAACGCTGCTCAGTTACGCACAAGTTTAAAAAATCTATTAATAACCTCGGCGGAGAGCTCCTCTGCAAAACCAGATGCATCCAGGCAGGCAATTCTTTAGAGGCAAAGTAAAGAGCTATTACACCGCAACGTAACAAAGAACCATAGCGTGACCATACCTATATTTCATGCCCGTTTGCTTTGCGGTGGATTCTTTTAAGGAAATGTGGTGCTGAGGGGTAAATGTCCCCAAACTGCGAGCAATAATAGCCACTGTCCGAAATTTTGCCCGGGCTGCATTCACTACATTCGGGGTCGTGGTGTTCTGCTTGCTGATGAGCCGGTCGTCACCATTTCGACTCTTCAAGTTGTGCTCTGTGCAGGCGATGGACACTTGCATCGCGCCCTCCGTACCCCTCTAGCCACCGTCCAGGTCGCAGCCAGAGCCCCGGCCGCCTCGACACGGGCTGCAGCCTGCCCGGTACCCAAACCGAGGAAACCTGCCGACCTTGAACTCGCAGAAGTAGCCGAGGTAGCAGAGGTCTCCGGGAGAGCCGGGCTGTGCCCCTGCGATGCCAGGAGAGATGCCCTGAACTCGCCAAAGCAGTGGGAAGAGCAGGTTTCGGCTTGCGCTCCCGTCTCCACTCGCAATACTTGCTGCTGCTGCTGCTTAGACAAAAGCATCCATCCAGTCAGGTGCTTTGAGAGGCATCAAGCTGCTCCTTCATGGTGAACCACCCGCAGCAGCCGCTCCTCGGTCTCGATGCAGGCTCGCTCTTGGGTACCGCTTTTAAATCAACGCAGACATGCTGCAAGCGCTGGCTCCAGCACCCGCTGGACCACGAACTGCTGAGCAGGCAGCCTTGCCGGCTGGACAACCATCCGCTCGCCAGCCCGTCTCTAAGGACCAGCCCGAGCCATTCCTTCGCCCAGATGCGGCTACATCCCACCCATCGAGCTCCTCGCCCGGCGGCCACGGCTCTGCAGCGGCTCCCGGGATCCCCCTGTCAGGAATCTGCGGGAAGCATGGGAACGGGCCTCCTTTGTGCTCGGAGCAAAGGCAGGCGCTTCAGGAATGGAAATAGCGGTTGGTATCGCCAAGCGAGGGCTTCTTACAGCGGGGAATGAGTCGCTCTTAGAATGGGCTAATTATGAAAAATAAATAAATAAAGAAATAAGGGGGAGGGGGAGGAAAAAAAAATAAAAAAGCTCTGCTACAGAGTTAACACGTTGATCGCGTGTTTCTGGCACCCGGAGCTGCTGCCTGCAGACCCACGCTCGCAGCAGCGCCAGGGTTAATCCCTTTCTCCCCCAGCCGAGTAAGCCGCAGCGTAAAGTCGTCTTTGAAGGAAACCATCCCCGTTCCTTGCTGCAGTTGGGGCCGCAGTCGAACCCAGGAGCCCGGCTGCCGCTGGTGCCCACCGCCCTGTGCCAGCTCTGCCAGGGCTCTGGCTTTGGGTGCTGAGGGCAGGGGCACCTCAGAGACCCTTGGGCTGGTTGAGCTGCTCATCGGAGTGGTGGGATGGCCAGGCAGGGGTGGGGGTGGTTTGAAGTCACCCCCAGGACACCTCTCTTCCTGTCACTGCCACCCATCCGAGCAGCCCTGAGGGAGGATGGGTGTTGGGGAGCAGCAGTTTGGGCACACCCCGGGTGCAAACCCCCAGGAGAAGGTGCCCATGAGGGGCATGGGTGGCAGCACAGGGCGGGCAGGTTGGCAAATGCTGGTCACCTGCTGTCCCTTCCCCAGCCCTGCACAGGCTGGTGGGAAATGGTCCATGGGGGTTCCCCACACCCCACTCCTAAATCTGCCGCCAGGCTCCCAGGAGGGCTGGGGAGAGTGTGGGGGCACCTCCAGAGGTCCTCTCACCCACCTCCTGCTCACGGTCCAGACTGCCTGGGACCATGTCCCATCAGGGTGGGAGTAGCCCCAAGGCTGGAGACCCCCCCAGCCTCTCCAGTTCTTGAGGCACATGAAGGTGGAGCAGCAGCAGTGGCAAGAAGAGAGGAGCTGGAGGAGTTGGGGTGTCAGCAATGACCTGTTTGGAACTGGGAACTACTAACCTCCGATTGCCTTCCCTGCAGCGGGGGCACACCACGGTTTTCTCCCACCACCCCCCCATCCTGCTGAGGAGGGGGAGTGCAAGTGCGGCTGGGTGGGCAGGCAGCAGCCAGCCAAGGCCACCCACCACCTGGGGTGACAAGGTGAATAGCTGCTGACAATCCTTTGCAGGTCATCTAATGGCTCATTAACGCTTATACAGCACATGTCTTTGGGGGTGGAAAGAATTATATTATTATAGCAGAGTAAAGACAGCTATTTATGGGATTTTTCCAGAAGCTGATTGATGGTTAATCATCCCACAGCCCCACAAACTCCAGCCATCAGCGGGCCCCTTGGGCTCACTCTCAGATGCAGGTTTGGTGCAGGTGACCCCTTAGCATGAAGTTTGGATGGACCGGGAGAAAGTAGGGCTGACCGGGGCGGGGTGGGTGGAAGCAACAAAAGCTAAACAATAACTAACCCAGCCAAGGGCTTTTGGAGACCAGCTTTGCACTTCAGAGCCCAAAAGAAGACTGACAAGACCGGGATGATTCCCCGCGCTGATGGACGTACAGCATCCTCCTGCTGGGCACAGCTATTTCAAGAAGAAGTATTTTTACACCTTGTTCTATATGTCTGGAGAGTTCCCGTTGCAACCAGCAGCTGGCTCGGCCAAATGATGTCACTTGGTCCTGGGGACATGCCCAGGTCACTGTCACCCAGGTCCTGGTCACTGACCCCACTGCCATGGTTGCCTGTGCCCTCGGGTGCCAGGGCAGGGCCAGGGAGGGGACAGACAAGGACAGTCACGTTCTGCGCTGGCACATCCTGCAAAGCATATTAACCCAAGCTGCTGAGCTTGGGAGGGGTTACAGTCTCTGCCAAAGAAATGTGTATTTAAATACATGATTTATTTCATTTGCCCAAAACTAGATAATCACTTCTGGACCAAAACGTTAGAATAACGTGATTTTTTTTTTCTTTTTTTGTATCACGAAAATACTGAATTTATAAAACAAGGGGTAGGTGACAGCCCCGGCAGAGGACGGTGCTGGGGTGTGGTGGCAGCTCGGGCTCAGCCGCCAGCCTCTGGCTGCTCTGGTGCCACCAAACCGCTACAGATCCGGCTGTTGGCCAAGCCCTGCAGATGCATTTCCCCCTGAGGAAGATGACAATCGCTCATTAAACAACTCGCTCAAAACGCTCCATCAAGCAAATCTGTTGTAGCACAGACACTCACGACCACTCTGGCTTTGCCTTTGCTGTGAGCCCCGTCCACCCCTGCCCCAGGACCCGCCGCGTCCATCCCGGGGTTCAAATGAAAGGCAAGAGCCAGCCCTAGCCAAGCAGGATGCTCTCAGCGAGTGCAGAAGCCAGGAGATGTTCTGCTCCTACACAAACACGTTTCAGTGCCCTAGCCAGCCTGTTCTTTGCCCAGGACTTTGCAGGGGTGGGATGACGTGCACCGCTGCGGCAAGCAGAATGGAAACCTCCAAAAAGTTAAAAAAAACCAAACCACACTTTATTTAGCCCCAGTCTGGTCCCTGGGGAGGCACCGAGGGGAGCTGGGGCTGTGCCGCTGAGCAGGTGATGGACAAGCCTTCGCCGGTGCTCCCCATGGGCAATGCCGGGGGCACGGGGGGGTCTCTGCTCCCGGGGGCCAGTGGCAGCGCAGCTCTAACAAGCCCAAGAAAGATGCAAAAATAAAATAAAATCAGGTTCTTTGCTCAGGGTTGGATGAAACATTTCAAGTTGATGCAGACCTGACCGTCTGGCACAGCTCAAGCTAAATGCACTGCTTTTTCTCTCTTTTTTTATTTCCTCCAAATTTCACCTTACAGTGAAATGTAACTTGGAAGCGTTACGCCAAGCCTGGCTTCTCGACGGCTGCCGTCAGAGGCTGCTTACGCTGCCGTGCCACTCTGCCCCTGCAGAGAGTCCCGCTGGACAAATACGAGCCAGCATCCCGCTAACATCCTTAAATTCAAGCCGGTTGCCAGCTAAACCTGTTCTTTGGTAATACCAACACGCTGCATGTGAACCCTGGTGGGCTCTGCCAGTCTTTTAAGATGGCAGGTCTGAGGTTCACGTTTTTCTCGTGCTCAGACCTCAGCAGCAGGCTGTACTTGCGACAGCAACATCTATTAATTAAGCAGTAGGCACTGCACAGGTAACGAGGTGGATGGTGAGCACAGGTAGAGCAAGCGCCTCTGCCTCCGTCCCTGTGCTCTGCGTGCTTTATCAAGTAAAACCTTTCAGTGCTTTCTTTACAAAATAATTTTTTTCCATCGCCAGCTGCAAAGCTCATGTTTCTACCTAAAAAGCGAAACTGGAAATTTTCCTTGATCCGCATCAAATCTCATCTTTTACATAAATAATCAGAGTATTTCTCAACCTTAACCTTAAGTTCTTACAAAATGGTCTTTTTTAAACTTTGAGTGCTGACAAAACAAACCTGAAGAGCTGATCCAGTCCAGTTTTGTCCCTGGGATGAGGCTCTGGCATGAGCTGGGCAGTGACCCTGGGGTGTTCTCAATGAATCACAACGTAATTAGGGTCATTTTTCACCTTATTTCACATCACCAATGCTGAGTCCAGGGGGATGATCCCCACCCTAGTCCTGCTGGTCACACTATTTCTGACACAAGCCAGGATGCTGGTGGCCTTCTTGGCCACACTGGCTCATCTTTAGCTGGCTGTTGACAGCCCCAGGTCCTCTTCTGATGGAGACCTCAGCTGGGCATCTGCAGAGGAGACCACACCAGCACACCAACAAAACCGGCACCTAACCTAGCTCTTGGGAGCAGAAAGCAGCACAGCCCTTGGGTACACGGCCCTGGAGCTGCCTCTGCCCCGGCAGCTTTCCCTGTGATCCCGGCGGAGAAGGGACCTGCCCTCTGCACCCGCGGCCAGAGCAGCACCGGGCACCGCTGACATGCAGCAGGATAGAAAAAGTCACCACTTCCCAGCTACAGGCACATGAAAAATACGATTTCAGTGTTCCTGACAGAGTTTTAGCCCCGTTGGACATATTGACAGTGCTCAGCAGAACTTTGCGTGCAATGTAATTGGATCAGCCAAACTTCAGAAAGCTGCACGGGAGCACTAAAAATGCAGCCGGCAGCACCAGGACACAGGACCCTGCCCCAGAAATGAGGCCTGAAGAATGCAGGGATCCACCCTTGGAGCTTTTCCACCCCAAAAATGCCCTCCTTTATTTTATCCAACAGACCAGACCTCACCCCAGCCACCGCAGTCTGGCCATAGCCGCCTGTGCAAAGCCCAGCGCAGACCTTTCAGGCAGTAGTCTCCAAGACTGGCCTTCATGTGAATTATCTTAACATATTGTCATCAACTGCTGATTTACGGGCCGGCAGGTGACAACTCTTCCGCAGCACGGCAAGACGCACGCGGGGCAATTCTGTGTTATGTCCCAATAAAAGTTTCATTGGGCCATAAAAGCTCCGATGATAAATCCAGGCCGTGCACATCTCTCAATAAGCGGTTTGAAAACAAGCTTCCTGCTGGGCTAATTACTCATGATTGCAGCCGTTCCGTTACATCGCTGTAAACGGGGCTGATCTGGACGCTGGCGAGATAAGGAGAGATGCCACCCGGGAGAGCGGGGCCAGGAGCCCGGCACTGAGCTGGCATTAGGACGCATCTCCCCAAAGGGCCTCCAGCGTCTTAATTTCAATTAACAGCCAGGGCCCTGCTGCAGTGGGATGCTCACCGGCTCCGCCGAGGGATGCTCTGAAGTAGCAGCGATGAACCCCCGCCGCGGTTTGTAGCTCTGTTGGGTCTGTCTGGACCCAGGAGGAACGTCTCCGTTTCGATAACGGCGCCAGGAGCTCGGCAGGGAAATGAGCTGCAGAAGGAAAGCGCTGCTCTAGCAAACAGCCCTTGTATCTCCGCTGGTTTCGCATGGAAAACGTAATTTGCATTGGTAATTGCACTTGAGGAAGACTGAGCAAAATTCTCACTAAACATTTTTTTGGTTAAAACACGGCTTTCTGGCAGGCTTCCAGCTGCAGCGCCCAGCACACGAGACCTGGTATCAGCTCCAGACCCACCAGCCGGGCTCTGAGGGCTCCATCCTCCCAGAATGGGCTGAAACTGGGAGCACGGAGCAGCGTGGGCAGAGAGAGCCAGGCTGCTGGCCCCGCTAACGCGGGCAGTGTGTTAAGGTGGGGGTATAAATAAGGCAGCACTGTCCCAGCCCCAGGAGACCCGTTGCACCAAACTGCAAACGCTGCCCTGTCCTCCTGCCAGGATAGTCCCCATGTTCGCCTTACTGATCCGTCAGGATGTGATGGAACAATAACCAAATCAAAACCGGCATGAAAAATACACGAGCTTTGCTCAGTTCTAATTGGAATGGAGCCAGATGCCAGCAAGGGTAATAAGTCCTTGCAGGCACTGCTGCCGAGGGTTCAGCTCTGCCCGAGCGGGAGCTGGAACCCCAGAGCAGAGACCTTTGGCTGCAGCCTCACCTCAGCCCTGCCGGCTCACCCTGCAGAAATAAGGGTTTTTTTAAATAAACAGCACTTTAGCGCCTATTTCAAACAACTTCCTAGACTTACCCAGTTTCAGAGCTCCCCCTCTTTTTTTTTTTTGCAATCCATACATCATACAGAGATCCATTCATGAGGAATTAATGACCAAACTCCCCTCTAATTTTCAACACCCCCGGGTGTCCAAGGCACCCACTCGCCAGCCCCGCAGTGGGTGCCAGGAGCATCCACCGAAGCCAGCAGCATCCTTGGTACAGCCCCCAGGCACCAAGGGAGCCGAAGAGCTTTGCAATAGTTATCCAGCTCTGCACAATATGCAATAAATTGTCAGTTAATATAACATGAAAGAATCAATACTGAAACCGAGACCCAGAGCTTTCCGAGTCTCGCGCAGAGGATATAAGCTACTGGGCACCCAATTCAATTAATCAGTCACTTAACCCTGCAGATAGAAAGCATCCACCAGCACGTTGCCTATCGCCCTATTCCCTGCACTACCCCCCCCCAAACCAGGTAATTTAATTTTCCATGTTACCTACTTCATTTCTCAGATGACTGAAAGCCAGCGGCTTACAAGGCCTCCAGAAACGACCATTATTTTAATGCACTGTAATACATCAAGCACGATTAAACATGATTAAATCACTTAGGGCTGCACAAAGCTCCATTGCACAGTACAAGAGGTCTTCTTGTTTGGTTTTTTCTTCCCCACCAGGCGAGGCTGGAGCCCCTGACAAGAGTATCCTGGTTACTGGGAAATCCATCCTGGGCCCAGAGGAGCAGAACATCCCAGGATGCTGGGAAGCCCGGCAACATCCCTGGGCACTCAGGGCTGCACGGCCACCACCCAGCCTCCCTGCGAGAGGGCTTCAGTAACAACCAAATATTTTCAACCACAATCATCTCTTCTACCATAAAAACATACAACAGGGGAAGGTGAAGAGTCAGAGAAACGCACCAAGACTGGCGGCTCGTGGTGAACAAGTGGGTTTCCATTTTGCCACACACATTCTAGACCGTGCATACACGAAATGCAGATTTTTCCCTCCCCATGCTTTGCATAACCCGACAGATGAGCGCATTCTAAAGAACACTCAGCCCAAGCGATGCTCTTCCAGCATGGCTGGGCTTGTTGAATAGTAGATTTCAGGCAATTATGCATATTACTCTGTCATCCATACATGTCAAATATCACCCAAGCGTTAGCTTGTAACAGCTTAAAACTCTAAATTAACTTAGATGAAGAAATATATTGCTAAGGTCTTGGTCTCGAATGCTAAATAATACACAGCTCCATTCCACCCTTTTCCGGGATGCGCTCTAGCAGATGGATGAGTAATTATCCCGCAATAACTTCTGATTCTTGGAGATGAGCTGGCGGCGAGTCAGAATAACGACGAGCTGTAGCAGACTGCGCTGTTTGCAAAACTTTCTTCCGATGGATACCCCTTTGGAAAGCATCCCACTCGCCCAGGAACCCTCAGCTTTCACTTGGGCTTCTCTGACCAGCGCAGGGATCTGCCCTCCTTGGTGAGCAAACTAAATGAAAGCTGAATATCTCCAGCAGTGATCAGCTTATGTAAACCGATAAGCACTATTAAAATATCACCTTCCCAAATAGCACTTTTTAAAAAAAGAATTTTAGTTCTACTGAAATTCTCTCTTCCAGCTGCAGCAACTTTTCTAATTACTAAAGCGAGTGGCACAGGGCAAGAATCCCACCAGCTTCATCCAGCAACACCAGTGCAAGGCCTCACTCCCTGCACCACAGAGAAAACCCTTCACATCGACCCACAATAACGAGAGGCATCTGCTGGAATTAGTCATGGAGGGGAATTATCACATCACCCAGAACAATGTCATTCGCTGAAATGCAGCAGATTACTAAGAAACGATCTTCGGTCCAATTAATTTTATCATCGCCTTTTCACGCTGCCAGGCTCCTCTTTGGGGAACGTGATACAGCAAAAACCGTTGCGTCAGCACTTCCTCCCCGGCTCAGTTACTAGCCTACATTGCTAGTTAAAAAAAAAATTAAAATCATCATTTCAGGACTTCTGGAATCTGCTTTTCACCTGAACGTGGTGACTCTCCCATCAGAAGGTCTTGCTGGAGCAGGCTTTGTGTCCGCCCAGGGTGCAGGCAGGACAAAAACCAGGGACCACAGGAACTCTAGCTCCCTAATTTTCCCTCTTCTTTGGATTAAGGGGAAAAAAATCACCATTTTCACTTCCAGAGCGCTCTGCAAAATTTTTTTCACATTTTTTTTGCGCACGAGGCAAGAGCACAAGGTACCTCAGAACAGCAGAATGTCATTTAAGTAAACTAAACACAAGGTGCTGTCAAGTCTTCAGGCGATCTCCAAGCACTGCCAAGCCAAGGAGCTGCTGTGCTTCCTAGGCCCAGTGCTGGCCGGGCAAGTAGTCCCTGATCTCTGAGTGCATCCCAAACTGCACTGAACAACCACTTTCATGCTGGAATAGCGCCCATTTAATTAGCAAAAGGATTTGCGGGAGGATCGTTACTCATTGCCAAATGCATAACTGCTCATTAGATCCTCAAAGGAAAAGAATAATTACTCTCTCAATCTACGGGGCAGGCAAAAATCAGCATTTCATCACTCCAGCTGGGATGGGCAACCAAAGGCTGGCAGCAGAAGCTGCTCGCCTCGCCCGGGGCTGGACAGCCGGGGTACACAGCTCCCCCTGACAGCCCCACCATGCCTATTTGGACACGCCAAGGACCCCCATGGACTTCACAAACATCCCAAGGAAAAATAGCAACATAATCACAGAATTGTTATGGTTGGAAAGGACCTCCAGGGTCATCAAGTCCAACCTTCTCCTAGCATCACTCTAACCACTACACCAAATCCTCTCTAACCACTACACCATATCCTCAAGCACTGCATCTATTCGTTCCTTAAACACCTCCAGGGATGGTGACTCCACCACCTCTCTGGGCAGTCCATTCCAGTGCCTAACTACCCTCTCAACCACGCTACTGGAATGATGGAAACACTCTGTTGTCTTCTGGAGTCTTTCTGGCACAGGGATGAAACCAAGCAACTGTAAGACTGCATGGTGAAAAAAAGAGAAAAAAAAAAAGCAGCTTATCAGGCAGTAGCAGGTCTACAGGAGGCAGTTCAGCCATGGAACAAGCTGCCTTTCAAGCCAGGCTCCCCAGGCAGCAGCAGAGCCGGGGGAGCGCGGCAGCCTCTCCCCCACACCCAGGGGCCTCTGCCCAACGGGGAGATGAAGACGTAGAAAGCTGGGAACAAGTGCAGAATAATAAAAATACATTTCAGCTGATCATTTGGACTTGCTCAAACTGTGAAAACAAACAAACAACTTCTGATTCAAAGACCAGTGCAAGGAATCACCCTGCTGAGCTCCATCGCTTGCTGAGCCTGGAGGGGTGATGCTGGTATTCTCAGAGCACACAAAACCCCTTCGGACCCAACCATGACCCAGGGGAGGGGAGAGGCACTGATGGGAGCAGCATCCTGAAATCCTGTAGCTACACCTAGTATTTCACAGGAGACAGCACTAGTAAGTATCTAGAAGTACGGAGAGCAGAACACCCAGGAGCTGCCCCCTCCAGCACTACGGTGAGGCACAAGCTCCAGCGCTGCCCAGACTTCGATTTACTAACTGTAATTAGATTTTCTGTGTTATTTACTGCAGCTGGCCCTGGGAAGCGGCCACAGGCTGGAGCTGCACCATGGGGCAGCCCCATAGTGGCACCTTGGGAGCTGGCATCAACCACAATCTAAATCTTCATCCACTTCCCTGACCTGGTGCTGGAGTAATTCTGAGGAAGGGGAGAAAACTGCAATCCTGTGATGAAAGGGCCCTGCACCCGACAGTTCTGCCTGATTGGAATCACATTCAGCTTTGCCTCCTCTCAAACACTTGCTCTTCAACTCTGCCAAATTCTTACCCATATCCCCAGGTCTCAGAAGGGCACTTTTTATCCCAAATGTTTCGCCTTTGGAGTCTGCTGCGCTGGACAAACATGACCCCAGGCTTACAAGCCCTGCAAATTCTGAATGCAGCGACAACCTACTATTAATAATCTCTAACGTACAAACTAAGATTAAGACCCAAGACAGAAAAATCAAGGGAATTCTCTAAGCACAGACTGGCCCATAGACCCACACTGCTGGGGCTGAAAAGGGGCATTTTCTGCTCATACTGGGAGATCTGGGGATGGGGCCCGAGGAGTAACTGCAGGGAGGGACAAGGATGTTGGAAGAGCAGCTGCCGTCGTGTTTGGTTATTTAGTCATTTACTTCAATAAAGCACGGCAAGAGATTGCATCAGTATTGGATTTATATTGAAGCCCAAAACCTGTTTTTGTTCCCGCTGAGCCATGGCAGTCGGTGACACCACGCGCAGAGTCGGCGTCACCAGAGCGCACACCACGGCCAGCAGTGCAGAGACCTGCGCCCAGCCTCTCCAGAGCCTTGCCAGAGCCTAGTTTTATGATCATTTCCTAAAGGATAGATCTTTGAAACAAACCAGCAACCCTGACGGGGGCTGGAGGAGGCTTAGGTGGGAATTTCTCAACCTCTCGTTCCCTCTCGTTCCACCAGTCAGTGGTTTGTATCAGTGCAGTGAGGTCCCAACCCCAGCAGATCCCAAAGTCAGCCCAAAGACTACAGAGAAAACCTGTTTTAACCAAGACCGCATGCACACAGGCTGCAAATTCAAACCTGTATGTAAATATACCTATAAATATCCCCAACTTTCAAGTCAGCTCCCCGGAGAGATGCTGGATTTGCCCCATGGCATGAGATGCTGTATCCAGCAGCTGGCAGGGCAGGATTTCAAGCTGGAGTTTGGCAGGAGCAGGAGGTGCAGGAAAAGCAGCAGCAAGCGTGTGAATTCTTGCTGGGCACCGGCAGCCAGCCATGGGTTAGCTGGGATTTATCGCTGGGGTGGTGACGAGGGAGGATAAAATTGGCTTTGCCTCCCACCTACAGCATGGGGAGCTTCCTACTGAAAGGCGTGAGTAACCCTGGAAGCACCAGCAGCGTGGATCTGAGCTTTTACACAGCTTTGTCACCGCTGCCGAGAGCCTGATGCTGCAAAAGGAAGCGTGTATGCACAAGTGTGCACACACACGTGTGTTTATCGACTGCAAGCAGAAAGCAGCAGCATCTAGGAGCCAGCACCGTATGAGCAGCTAAAGAGCTCCTCCTGCTGAAACCCGTCTGGGAGATGGGGCTCACGCTGCCCACGGGCTGGAGGTACCGCTCTTCGGGAGGAGTAAAATAGGATTTCTTACTTCAAGGAGGAAATACCATGCTACAAATGCTGTACACACACGTGGACAGTGTGTGTAGGAAGTTCACATCCTTACCCACACACATCCCCTGGTTTCATCCCATCTCCCCCCATTTGTGCACGGTGCAGGCGAGAACCCTACAAAAATGGCACAAAACGCAAGGAGCAAGTAGATACTAAATAATTTGGGAAAAGGAGAGACGTGGGAATATCAGCCGTCACCACTGCACCAGACACAGGTTGTAGAGTTTGTACAGAATAAAAATTTAAAAAAACACAAAACCCACTTATGGAAAATTATGCTGGCTATTGAAAAAAGGACACATCTGGATCCGGCTCTGTAGATCAATCTGCAGAGGAAATAGGGAAAACATTAACGCTGTAAGCTATATCCCAATAAATATAATGCAACTGTGCTCTGAATCGAGCAGATTAAGACAGGATTATAGTGCAGGATTATAGGACTACATCAAGTGCTCTCATATATTTTGCTATCTAAAGATTAGGTACTTTAAAGCTTCGATGTATGAAATGAGTCTGACCAAGGGAGCCTGGAAAAGCAGCTAGGGCAAAGGGATCACTCCCAAATTCCCCTCATCTGTGGTAGCCCTGTGGGGTGTAAATATGGCCTCAGAAAGGCTGAAGCGGGAGATCTGCCTGCTCACTCCCTGCACATCGACCCGTCTCCTACGGCACGGTGTAAGCACAGCCATCCTGGTGCAGCGCGAAGCATCCCTGGGGACCAGCCCCACAGCCCAGACAGCGCCCAGGAGCAGATCCGGAGAAAAGATTATAAAGGAACTGAGCAAAAATGCAGTGATGCCTTTCCTGGTATATCATCTTGGCGTTCTGCCATTTGAAAATCTGCGGTGCTAGAAGTGAAATCCATCTTGTTGTGTGTAACAGCCTTTGATGGCCTTGCCTGATGCCTAACAACATTTTGAACATGCTCGTACTTTCAACACCCAAAACATCCCAAGGCAGGGAGTTCCCTAATTTCATTATGAGATGCAGGGAAAGTGCTTCTTGGGTTTTAAACCTGTTGTCCAGAAATTTCATTTGCATTCCCCCTGGTTCCTGTGCAAGGGGAGACAGCGAGCTGCTACAGGCTGTTCCTGGTTTCAAACACATCTGCTGCAAACCCTGTCAATCATCTTTTTCCTAAGCTAAAAGCTTGTTTAATCACCCAGTGCAGGGACAATCCCATCCCTCAGAGGCCTCTGCTCTCTCTAGCCCAGCTTACTGCTTCCGTTTGGAACGGGATGGCCAGCACGGACTGCAGGGTTTGAAATGTCGCCTCCCAGGAATTGATACAAAAATCCAGTGTTTTACTGTTAGGCGTGTTACATTTTCTAAAATGGCATTTGCTTTTATCTCAGGGATGGGGAGACTTTTCAGCAATAGTTCTGCAGGAGTGTTCCACATTTTTGTCCGTGCTGGTCAGTGCCTTCCGTGGTCATGACAAAACCTCAGTACCCACCAAAAGCCTTTTGCTGTCTCAGGATTTCATCCTGTTACCCAAGTGCCATCATTTACCAAACTTGGAGAGCCTTCCGAGAAAACACTAGTAAATACTCAGGTCATACTTAGAAAAGTAATGCAGTTGAAGGACATTCACTCTGGTGCTGCAGGCTGCATATTTCATTATTGCTTTTCCTGACACAGACTTGTACCAACACAAGACACAGACCAAATCAGCCTTACAAATCACAGCCCTTTGCCATCGGTTTGTCCTGAGAGCTCGCTGGTATTTTGCCTCTTGCTGTAGTTAGCCATAGTACTTAATTCTGTTTTTCAGAATTAAGAGATACCAGCTACCTGGTCACAGCAATATTTTGATCACCAGCATGAGCCACCTTCTCCCGCATCAAAAGAGGCCACCAGTGATTTGGGGTAAAAGAAAAAAAATGAGTGAGGGTGAGTTTCACCGTTGGTTTGTCTCTGAGGATTTGCAGGTGCCCAAGTCCTGCTGACATTTCCCTCCTAAGGGCTACCTGCTGGCCAGTCTTCACACAAGAGCTTCAGCAGGACAGTACTAAATTTCAAGTTTTTAATTAGCTTAGCCAACAAGAGCAACATAAACCAGGCAGAGCTTTCCTCGGATGCAGGAATCCCACAGTACAGCTTTGGTTGAAGGGAGTTTCACAGAATCAGTAAGACTGGAAAAGATCTATAAGATCAAGTCCAGCCATCAACCCAACACTACCATGACCACTAGACCACGTCCTGAAGTGCCAGGGGCTTGTGTGCTGCGGGAAGAGTTTGCCCACCCTGAGCAAAACCTCAACTAAACATAAAATAGACAAAATACGAACAGAAAACTATACCCCCAGCTCTGAAGGCTGCTGTGCGGCTTCATCCAGCAGCGCCTCGGGAGCCCGCGACCTCCATGAATACTTTCCACACAGAACATTTGCCAACAGCATGTTTCACGAAAGTCGCCCGCGCGCTTTTGCAGACACGTACATCTAACATTTCACCTCCAGGCTCTCAGGCCGCAGCTGCCCAAGCACAGAGATGCTATTTTAGCCATGCACGGGCAGAGCAGAGCAAAGTTTTCCATCCCCAGCGAGGACTGACCCAGCCCACGTAGCCGGGTCATTAAGAGCTCCAACCCCAGCAAAGCGCATACAGAAGGAAGATGTGCAACCAGCTTGTCTTATTGGTGTCTTCTTGGATAAGAAGACACCAAATTGGCTGCTTCATCTGAGAGAACCACTGTTGTGGTTCTAAGCTCCCGCACTTCTGGTTATTCAGGAATAGGCTGAACTAAGCTCTGTTTGCTAAAGCAATGAAAGACCAAAGAACTAATTGTCCTATACATAAAACAGCTTATGGGTATTTAGTCAGTGTTCCTTGTTAACAGTTCATTACTTGCCACACATAATTAAGTATCTCTTAATAAAAATGAGGGTTTTATGGTGCTATCCTTTGACTAGACCTATGGGTATCTGAAGAAATACCTGGAAGGCAAAACAAGTCATGTTGGAAATGAAAACACTTAAGCACACAATAAGACTAGAAGAATTTATGTGCTTCTAAAGCTAGAAGAGCAAAAAAACTTAAAGAGCAAGTGATGCCTGCTGGAAGATCCCTCGTGCCCTGCAGCAGAGTCCTCTGCACAGTCCCTCTCCTGCAGATGCCTTCCTTCTCCTGCGTGCAGTATGTTGCAGCTCTTCCTGTCAACCATGAAAAATCACATCCTTAAAAATTAAGCATATGCTTGGGTCCATCAGCTTCAATAGAAATTAAGTGTACGCTTTATTTTATCACAGCTGAAGGTTCTGATGAATGAAGACCACCCCACTTTATTAGCTGGAAAGCAGGGAGGTGCACAAAATGGTTTGCAGAGAGCCTGTGCTAGAGCTGAGTGTGCAACCATGGCCCTTGGCACTGGGTAAAGTCTCAAGGTCAACGCCCCTGGAGCACAAGACAGTCCCAAAATATCTCCTTATTTATGTTTTTCTGTGACTTAAAAACTCAGTCTCCAGCGAGTCTGGGGGCTGGGTATCCATCCCTACCAAAGTTGTCTCCCCAGCCTCTTGGCAGGTTTTGTCCTCCAGGCTGGGCACGGTTTCCGTGCAGCAGCAAGTAGAGATTGAACACTGCTGTCAAGTTTTGATCAACACATTTTTGACTCAGTAGGAACCAGGTTCAGTACCAGGGAGGTGTCTGCACATCAGGGCAGCCTGCAGGATAACCTCCTGGGGAGGAAACTTAAGACACCTGATCACAAGACATGAACCTGTTGGAACGGGGCCAGAGGAGGCCACAACAATGGTCAGAGGGCTGGGACCCCTCTGCTGGGAGGCCAGGCTGAGAGAGTTGGGCTTGTTCAGCCTGGAGAAGAGAAGGCTCCAGAGAAACCTTATTGCAGGGGCCTGTCCGAAAGATGGGGACAGACTCTTTAGCAGGGCCTGTTGGAACAGGACAAAGGGTGATGTTTTTAAACTGCAGGAGGGAAGATTTAGACTAGAGGGAAGGAACAGATTTTTGGCACTGAGGGTGGTGAGACCATGGCCCAGGTTGCCCAGAGAGGTGGTGGCTGCCCCATCCCTGGCACCATTGCAGGTGAGGTTGGCTGGGGCTCTAAGCAACCTGCTCTAGTTGCAGATGTCCCTGCTCCCTGCAGGGGGGTTGGATGAGATGACCTTGAAAGGTCTCTTCCAACCCAAACCATTCTGTGATTCTATGACTGCTTTATGGGAACACTGTGTGACTATGACATTACTTGTGCTTCTCAGGAGGGCACAGTAAGTGAGGACCAACACCACGGAAAGGGAAGAATTAGCAGAGAAATAAGATAAATGAGAATTTTCCTGTGTGTACCAACACCGACCGTTTCAAGCCCAACTGCCACAAGGGATTAGCATCATCAGAAAGGGAGCAAAAAGAATTTCTCATTAGAAGTGAGGCAAGCTTCCAGATCTGAAAGACCCAGTTAATCAGAGTCTCTTGCTCAGAGCCAGCGTCACTCCTGCTAACCCAGAGTGACACCCGGGATTACTGCTGCCATAGCTCTGCTCAGAGCACGGCATCCCTGGGATGCCATTCCATTGCCTTTGGACTTTTTCCCTTTCCATCACTCGGTCGCTGTGGGCTCAGCCCTCTACCTCCTAACATCGGCTTTCAAGGCTGCGTAGCCCCAACTTGCTCCCTGGGTTGCCGGCCGGCACCGGGAGAGCCGAGGTACAAAGCCTTTTGCTGTTTCTTCTGATGCTGGCTCCAAAGCACTTCTTTCACACATCCGGTCCTCCCTGGACAGTGTCTCCAAACAATAACAAGTTTCCCTGGCCAGCAGCTAAGGCTGTGACACAATTGTGCCATTTCCATAAAAATAGTAAAAGGGTTTTCTTATTTCAATTTTAAGCTCAGACCGCCATGGGCAAAGGTCAATCTCCGGGGAAAGCAAATGTTTTGAGGAAAAGTTTCTATTATTAGAAGCACAGAGAACTTATCTACTTTCCATATGGGATGTCATCCTTTTAAACTGAGTCTCTTCTCAAACAAGACAGCAACCGATACGCTAAACACACCAATGTCTTCTTCACCCATCATCCCCACCCTCTTTCCCCAGGGTATCCCAGCTCCTGGAACGAATGAGACCTTCTCCCTTGGACATTCTTTCTAACACACAAGCCACGTATTTCACAGCCTGAACCCAGACAGACTCTGGTTCTCGAGCTTTCAGTGTGTTTACTCCAGTTTTAGGACAGAGCAGGGACAGACAAGGCATCGAAGCACCAACCATGGTCAGAACACCTCTATTCTCTGTGTTTGCTGTTTCGTTGCTCAGCCATTTTAGCGCACATAAATAAATGAGTTTTCATTAAAACATCAGAAAGAGTAAAGACTTTTACCCAAATTTGAAAGCAGCGGTTCAGTAGAAGGACAGAACTAATGTTAGAAGAAAAAGATCAAAGTTTTGAGACAATAGGCCACACACTTTGCTCAAATCCATGCTAATTCTTACAGTGCTCAGAAAACTTAGAGGAAAAAAGTAACTAGACCAGATGACATCTTCAGTCTGTCTAAAGGTGTGCATGGACTTATGGGGACAGACTGACCATGGTGTCAGATGGTTGCTCAGTCAAGTTTCCCATAGTTCTAGCTGTTTGTTGATGGATAGATAGCCACCAAGTACCCCAGCACGGGACATGCAGCAGTACCTGTATTTCATTCCCGTCTCGGCTCGGATGGTCTCCTGCAGCGACAGCCCATGCAAGTGCAGGAACTTCTCCAGCTGCTTCAGCTCAACATCTCGGCTCAGCTTCCCCAGCCAGCCTGCGGCAGGAGGGCAGGTTCTGGGAACCACGTTTTGCTTTTTACCTTTCAGGAGCCCTTCGCTCGGCTTCTGCAGGCTTGGCTTGTGGGGTGGGATATCTGCGCAGGAGGGCTTGTACAAGTGCATGGTCCACACACAGAGGCGCGGAGATCCTCAATGCACAGCAGATGCTGGAGTGTGTGGTCCTCAGGAGCTTCCACCAGACAGTGTGCTGAGAGGAGGGCCCAGTGCCATCACAGTCCCACCAGTATGAGACGGTATGAGCTGGGTTGTGTTGCCTAAGAGGACCACGGGACCATGGAGCAGTATTTTTCTCCCAGCCAGTCTTTATATTAGTGCAACTGGCTCATTTTAATTGATGCCCCGGATGGATTCTGGCCAAGATCAGCAATCTTGTTCATCTGCTGAAACCTATAATGGTCAAGTACTGCAAGGGATAAGGACTGCCAGTGGGAATAGAGCACCGACCCTGTTTCCCAGGTCTTATATTTAGATAATGAGAAATATTTGTTAGGGATCCCATCCAAGGCCAATAAATGTAAAACAAATATTCCCACAGGGTTTATTTCAGGCCTTGGCCTGGATGGGTGAATGCTGCAAGCATCTCTTATGCAACTCATTAAAACATTTTGCTTTCTCATAGTCCACCGCAAACTCTCACAGCTCAGGTTACCTAGTCTGTAAACCTCCCCAGTATCTGCAGCCTCCCGGGGCTTTGACAATTAATTAGAAAACAAAGGCTGTGGAGCAGTCAAACACCAAAATG
Organism: Eurystomus gularis; assembly: GCA_013400335.1. NCBI lineage: Eukaryota > Metazoa > Chordata > Aves > Coraciiformes > Coraciidae > Eurystomus > Eurystomus gularis. The sequence goes on from VZZY01005983.1 coordinate 440,082, forward strand.
AAAAAAATAACCTAAAAACAAAGAAAGAAGGGAAATACTTGAGAAAAGAATGAGCTATGGGCATCGGAGGCAGGGCAGGGAAGGAGCACCAGCTTTTGGGAATGTGTGCTCCTACAGGAGCCCATGTGTGGAGAGTAAGGACCGGTGTGAAGGGAGCTGTCAAAGCCCCTGAGATACCACCAGCCACTACAAAACCGCCTGCCCTCACAGCACATGGTCTCTGAGGACACGTGGTCCGAGCACTATGCTCGAAAATAAACATACCAAAACAGCGAATAGTTATGTCACTACTACTAAATAGCAAACAACAGGTTTCTGGTTCTCAGGGTCTTCATCCCTGAGGGGTGATGAGAGGGACAGCACAGGCTTCACTGCATCAAAGCCAGCACCTGAGGGCATCCAGTACCTTCCGGTGAAGGTAACACCCAGGAGGACCACAGTGACCTTTTTTGGCCAACACCAGCCCAACAAGCAACCAAACCATGATGATGTGTGATACACACCACAGAGGCAGATTTCCAAGGCTTTTCTATTTTAAAAACCTCAACCCATTTTCTGACTGTCATTTCAATCCCCCATACATCGGAAAAATAAGTTAAATAATCAAGTGATGGATGTATCATGAACTCAACTAATCCTTAAATCTTCCAAAGCAGATAAAGAAAGACTGATCCCAAACCTAGAACGTATTTTAAAAAGATTATAACTCAAATGTCACAGGGGGAAGCTTGGCATGGACATTTGGATTACCCAGTTATTTATTCTTTCTCTGAAACTGTTGTTTCAGGGCTCTGATGGACCTCAGTGTCCCCCATGTCCAAGGCTGGGGTGGTGGGAAGGATCCTGCCCTGCTGTCCCATGGTTCCCCATCCCCATGGTACCCTGACACCCTGGCTGTCTGAAGATGGGGGGTCTTGTTCTCATGGTGCTGAACCATCAATGGTGGGGTGCAGGGCGTGCTTTCAAGCTCTCCTCTTCACAACCCAAGTACACTCAAGGTGGGGAAATGTGCCCCGGGACTGCAGCCATGTCTGCTTCCGAGGAACCATGGTTTTTCCTCCCAGTAATGTGTAGACAAAAAAAAAAAAATAGGATATTTTCAACCTTTAGCCCAAGATATTGGGCGATGATATTCAAAGCTACAAAACCTAGAATCAACATTACATTGAATTCAGGGGGTGAAAAAATGGCAGAAAGACATTGATGCATTCTTCTCTATTTTTAATGGCCTCTCCGTGAGTCCCAGAAGTTTAACACCCACTAGGAAAACGTCAGGGCTGGAAGTTTTATCTTTTTCCCTATTCACTGAAGGCTGGAGCTGTGACTTCTGCTGCCGCTGTCTTTTGTTTCACCTCCTGTCAGATCCAGCTCTCTGCTCATCTATAACACAAGGTGAACCAGCAGCAAAGAAATATTTCCACAAGCTCTCCAGAACTTTTTAGACACAATTTTCCCTCCGTTGGAGTTTTAGGGGCTTGCATGAATGAGCATCATTAGAAACTTAGTTCTCCAAAAAGTTGTTCCCCAGTATTTTGTTTTTAGAGGTTCATTTAAGGTGCCTGACCATGGGCTGGTGGTGCCGATGGGCACTGTGTCCCAGGAACTGCTCAGTCTCAGGCTACAGACCCACCCGTATGCCCCTCAGTGGGCTTGTTACACATCAGCACTTAGTAACTACTTGTTCTGTCCCTCCTAGTTTTATCTTGTTTTCCTTCCAATTATCCTGTTTCTAATTTTTATTCTAATGACATCTTTATTAATTTCTAATCCCGGCGCGTCTGCAGGATCTCGGTTTGTGCCAGGCACTTCAGGCATCCCCCTTCTGTCCAGGATTAGGGAAGATCTCACCCGAAATCCCTGCTGTTACTGATGCATTTGTGTACTGCCGGGGAAAACACCGAAAGCCCTGTTTGTCCCTCGAGGCGGATGAAACGCAGATCCCGGAGCCGCCCTGTCCCCACGATGCTGCTGCTCGGGGACGGTGGGGCTGAGGTAGCATCACCAGGCAGTTCCTGTTTAGGTTCTTGTTTCACTAAGGGTCTTATGTGGCTCAGGAGATTGGAGAATTGCACATCTAAATTTCCACTAATACCCAGATCCCCTTATATATATATATATAAGAGTAAGGAGTAAGATCAAGTTCTGGAGGCTGTGACAGTTAAGATCGATCAGAAATGCAGCTGCTGCAGGTTTCCCACCCCCTGAGTGGCTTGTTCACCACTGCCTGGCTCCGGGAAGGGGGAGGTGGGGACACGGGGCCAGCAGCCCCCAACAAAGGCTTTCCTGCTGCCTTTCCATCGGCCATACAGTCCCTGCACAACAACCGCAACTTTCCCACTAAATTGAAGCAAAATTACAGCCACTCAGACAAAACAGCTCATGAGAAATAAGGCTGAACAGCCACGAGCCGTTTGCGCTGAAGAAGTTACGGAAACTAAGGAACATCCCTGGAGGTGCTCAAAAACGAGTAGATGTGGCACTTTGGGACACAGTCTAGGGGTCAGGGAGAGGCTGGACAAAGGTTGGACTTGATGATCCTAGAGGTCTCTTCCAGCCTAAATGATTCTATGATTCTAAGTTTTCAGCTCTGTGACGCACATTCACCACGGCACGGGGAAAAAACCGCGAATAATCAGAAAAGTCAGACTGGCAGAGCCAAAAAAGCTTTCTATTATCATTATCACTAGCAGTAGTAATAATACTGGAGTGCAAATTGCGTACCTGTGGGGCATGCCGGTGGTGTAGGCGATGGTGTACTCGTGGGAGAGCTCGCAGACCCGCAGGTACCAGTTCATCTCCAGCTCCCGCAGCAGAGCCAGCCGCCGGGCACGCTGCTGCGGCTGCCCCGGCCGGGCTCGGGCCTCCTTCCCGCTCTCCGAGGAGCTCTTCAGGGCTCTCTCCCTGCTCCCCAGGGAAAGCACCGACTGCTTCCTCAGCTTCAGGCTTTCCTCGGCATTTTTATTGCCCATGGTCCCCGTGCGTGCCGCCAGCATCTTGCGTCCTGCCTCGGTGCGCAGCTAAGTCGCTGCCCTCAAATAATTTAAACTGATTTCCAGCGTGCGCTTCCCTCCCTCTATAACCTTACGCCGGCCACGAGGCTGTAATTAGATATGTGTCTGCGGAGCCTCACCAGAAAGAAGAGCTGCAACCTTCTCATGGAAACATCTGTAGCAGCTTCCCGCTTGCCAGTGGGCTTCGTTTTGCTGTGAGGAGGATAGTTCTTAAAAAAAAAAAAATCACCAACATATAAACACGTGCAAGCTGGGCTTGTACAAAGCCAAGTCTTTAGGTGGATGGAGGCGGATAAAAAGGTGTGGCTCCCTGAAGCGGTAAACATGGAAGGGCTCCAGCCAGCGTAGGTCAAGTCATGCACGTCACCTTGCCGGCAAACCCGCAGCCACGTGGGCTCACCCAAGCAAATTACAGTGCAATTCCTGCTGGATGCAGCCTCCTGTCTTCACTGCGCCAGCCACTCCACCCCTCCTCTTCCTCCCAGATGCGGTGCTCCGGCTCCTCGGGTCACCCAGTCCGGCAGGAATGTCCATTCTCCAAGGGAGTTGTAGAAATTTGGGGATTCAATCACCCTTAAGCTGAGAACAAAGTCATGACTTCTCCGGATCCATTTGCTCGCTGAGCAAGTGGCGCTTGGGGAACGTGCATGGAGGGAGCGGACACTGGAACTGAATTAATTTCCCTCTCTGGTTTGAAATGTAAAAGCTGATAGGGAGATTACAGCACTAATCACAGCGGCCACTTTAGGAGCACAAACAGATCCTTGTTTGGAGAGAGAGGCAGGCAAAGAGGAAAAAGCCCTCTAAGGACAAGCGGGGTTTTAAAGCCTTTGCGTTGAAAAGAGGAGTAATCACCCACTCGTGCCCTGCGCAGAGGACACGTGTCTCGCAGGGAAAGGCAACCGGCCAGCAGCTACAGAGGGATGGGGGACTGGATGAAGAGCTCCATGCAATCAGGGAAAAGGGAGCTCTGGAAGTGTCTGGCCAAATCTCCCACTCATAGCAGGTCTGTCACTAGCCCTAGATGGGTTTTCCCACCCAACTCTAGCAGATCCCCGAGGCTGGACACTCCCCCAGCCCTCCAGGCAGTCTCTTCCCACCCTCCATCACCTTCTGCTGAAGAAGCTCCTCCCAAGGTCCATCCCGAAGTTCCCAAGCTCCAAAGCTGTGGCCAGTGTCCCCTGCCTTACCATCTGCCACTCCTCAGGAGAGTTTGGATCCACCACCTTCCTCTCTCCCTTCTAGGCACCCACAAACTGCTCTTGGGTCCCCTCTTCGCCAGCTGGGACCAGCCCAGCTCTCACCACCCCACCTGAACATGGGTCCCTCCTGGCTTTGGCCACCAGGTCATCCTTGGGGAGCTGGGGTTCTCCTGAACCAGACGTGATCCCAGGTATGGTCTGCTGGCCATGCTCCCCCTGCCCAAGCAGCCCGGTGTGATCATCCTGCTCACCGCAGCAGTTCTCTGCCCGCATTTCAGGGTGTGCCACAGTGAAAAAAAAAAATCCTTCTTAGGTATTTAAGAAAGCAGTTCCATTCCCTTTCAAAATAAATACTCTGAAATTTACCTTCCACAGAAACCAGTGTTATCCAGCCTGTTTAGTAGAGATGGCACTAAGATGTTTGCTGGAAGTTTTGCAAAACTCTAGAAAAAATGACTCCAAATTTGGGCTGTTAAGAAATCCCAGTTCGGTGCCTCTTCTAAAATGTTTCCTCATTTTTCATTTAGCTTCCTGACAACTCCAGAAGCCTTTAAACCAACCCTGGGCAGCTACGTACTTATTTTACAGATACATAAGTTCAAGCCTTACAAGATTGTTCAAGTTTTCACGTGGAAGTTGGCCAACAAAAGAAATAAAGTTCTTGAACCTTGTAGCAAAGGCATGTTGTGCTTACGCAGCCTTCCCACGTTTATCACTTCCTTAACCACAGAAGCACCCTGTTGTTCCCAAAGACCTTCAAAGGTGTCCGTCACCTTGAAAGTAAACTAAATTAAAAGCAGATGCTCACCATTTGTTCTTCTCTAAATGGAGCATTGTTGGTCCTACAGCAGGCTATTGTGAGGGGAGATGTTCCCGTAATGTCTCATTTAGGTAGGTAACGCCATCGGATACGGTCTCTTGGATGATTATATATTCTGGCAGGTAAGGAGACCCTGGATCTCCTTATAAAAAATGCAGAAAGATTGTTTTCCTGAAAGCAAAGCTGGCCAGCTGGCTTTAAACATTGATGCCGCATTTCTGCGCTGGTATTGAAATACTTGGCTTCTCACCAGCTTGCTGGGCGAGGGTGACCACACCGTGCTGGAGCAGCGTGGCTGTCCAGTCCGGCTCCGTGGGCAGCCCCGGGGGCATCTGTGCCCCTGTACTCGGCACTCGTGAGACCACACCTCGAGCACTGTGTCCAGTGTTGAGCACCATGGGATAAGAAGGACATTGAGGTGCTGGAGAGGATGCAGAGAAGGGCGATGAAGCTTGTGAGCGGTTTGGAGAACATGTCTTATGAGGAGCAGCTGAGGGAACTGGGATTGTTTAGCCTGGAGAAAAGAAGGCTGAGGGGAGACCCCAGTGCTCTCTACAACTACCTAAAAGGAGGTTGTAGTGAGGCTGGTGCTGGTCTCTTCTCTCACGTAACTAACGACAGGACAAGAGGTAATGGCCTCAAGTTGCACCAGGGGAGGTTTAGATTGGATGGTAGGAAAAATTCTCTACTGGAAGAGTGGTCAGGCATTGGAACAGGCTGCCCTGGTAGAGTCACCATCCCTGGAGGTGTTAAAAAAAAAAAAAAAAGAGTAGATGTAGCACTTCAGGACATGGTCTAGTGGTCAGGGAGATGTTGGGATGAAGGTTGGACTTGATGATCTTAGAGTTCTTTTCCAACCTTAATGATCCTATGATCTCCTGGAGAGGACAAGCCCTCTGCCTCTGGAGCACTTCACCCAGCAGAAATCCACTTGGGTACTAACTAACCAACACCCCACTCATGGCTACTGCTTGGCCAAGGCTCGCCAGCCCCTTTTTGACTTCCCAGATGAGAGCTGGTGATTAATCACTGACCAATTTTCCATGAGCTCCCTTCCTGCAGGGAAAGAGGGGAGACAGCAGCACCTGGGGGATGCCTCACTCCACACCCACCATGGGGTGCAGGACCAGGGGATGGTCCTCCAGCAAGTGAAGCTTCAAACTGATCCCTGCTGAGGGCTGGGGGCATCACCTTCCTTTTATATTGCTTCTTCCAGGCAATCATTGGTTACAGTAATACGCTGCTCTGTTTATAATGATGTATTTATGTATTGACTAAATGATCTTCAGAGTTCCCATCCAGCCCCTACCACTCTGTGATTTCTAAGTTATTTATTCACTATAAACACATAGAAAGACGCTTAGGAGCTCTATACTTGCAACACTACCAATTACAACTATCAACACTCTTACTCCAGGCTTTGAACATTTCTACTCTTCAAACGTATTATAAAATCTAGTTTTTATTCCAGTTTTTATCCTAGAGTTGGACACACGATACGGAAACCTTCTCTGTTCCACTCTCTGCTCTCCTGGCAGTCAGGTCCCCCCATGCCCACCCTGGCACAGCAGGTCCCAGATCTCAGTGGGGTCCCGGGGCTCAGTGTGGCCCCCGCCGAGCCCCTCCCGGGGGGTTAATCTCCCCGCTGCCCAACATAAGGCCCTGCACTTATCAGTATTAAACGCACAATCCTGAGCTGTCTGGAGAGAAGGGAGGTTACCGCAATAACCAGCGGTGTGGAGATACAGATGTAAAGAACTGCTTCCAAAAACCTCCAGCAGGTGTTTCCCCCCCAAAAAAGCCTTAGGTGCCTGTAATTAATTAGCCCACTTCACCCAGTTTGTATTTGCAAAGTCTTTCCAGAACTCTCTGAAGCAGTTTTCTATCGGGATGTGCGTTTGGGTTAAACCTGTGTGCTGCCCAACAAGTGCCTCACAACGTTAGGGAAGCCTGTCCTGACCTTCTTCACAATAAATTCACTTTGCCTCATTCCACAGGAAGACAGGCTGCAAATTCTGACCAAGCAATTCTCCTAAAACTCACTTAAAACTCATCCTCTTTCACAGTGATCTTAAAACCCACCCTGACCCTTCCGATTCCACACTAGCCTCTCAATATAAGTTCCCCCTAAGTTTTCAGCTGTGTGCACACATCTGAAATCTCTTTGCATAAACAAAGCTCATCTCAAGCAGGACAAGTTAGCAGTGGTTAATAGCGTGGAAGGTCCTATTTAGAGGGTTTTTAAGCAGAAAAATGCAATCCTTCGGCAGGTGGAGCTGGAAAATATCTGTAAGGGATATCTAAGCAAACATCTAGATTTCATCCTGTAGGATGGCAGTAATTTTCAAATGCACGATCCAATTAGCAAGAGTCTAAACGATAGCCCCAAGGCTAACGCGCTCCTGCTCCATACTGCTTTCAACTCACGGTAATTGAAACCCCATCAGGGCAAGATTCATTAAGGTCCTTAATTGGTTTCAAGTGGTTCACCCTGCTCTGACAGCATTTAAACGTAGTGACTTACGAACAGCACGTCCAAGGAGAGCCTCAACTCCTTCCCACGCTGCTCGGCAGCAAATGGCTTCATGCCCAGGACCTCTGCTTTGTGTCCTGCTCTGGGCAGAGCTGAGCAGGAGACCCAGGGGCATCCTCAGCAAATGTCCTTCCCCGCAGCACCTGCAAGGACAGCCCAGGGACACCTCCGAGCTCCTCTCCTAATCCACCTTCATGTTTCTTTTGAGCAGGGCCTGTTGGGACAGGACAAGGGGGGATGGTTTTAAACTGCAGGAGGGAAGATTTAGACTAGAGAGAAGGAATTTTTGAGGCTGAGGATGGTGAGAGCCTGGCCCAGGTTGCCCAGAGAGGTGGTCGCTGCCCCATCCCTGGCACCATTGCAGGTGAGGTTGGCCGGGGCTCTGAGCAACCTGCTCCAGTTGCAGATGTCCCTGCTCCCTGCAGGGGGTTTGGATGAGGTGACCCTGAAAGGTCCCTTCCCACCCAAACCATTCTGTGATTCTATGATTCTTAACTTCTGGAAGTGCACTGGAGAGATCCCTGTGCTGTGTCAATACTCACATCCCTGAAGTGAGGGGAAAGATCTCTAATCAGCCATTTCAGCATGCTTCCAAAATATAGGGAAGCTCTCAAAAAAATTCAGTGGGGCAAGTCGGGCATTTCCTGCTCTTTTCATTTTCTTCGAATGAGCTGGAACCAGCTCCAGCATCCCATCAGCCCTCACGGGATGGAGGAGCAGCCCTCCCTCCATTCATTCCTCTATTCACGGCAAGCAGGCACGACCTTGGAAACAAAGAACAGGTTTAAAATTAACGTTTAAAAACTGCTCTGTATCCACATCAAGTTTCATTTCATTTTTAAAGCTACCCATTGGCTCACCTCTCGGTGCTCTGGTTGCCCAGCTGTGACAGCTCTGCAGGACAACCCCCCCCAAAACACCCCAAATGAGCAGCACGGTGGGGTCAGGACCCTCCTGGCTGCTGGGGAGCAGAGCCCAGCAGGAACGTGAAGAACATCTCTAAGCTGGCAGCGCTGCTTCCCCCGCAGCACATGCTCTGCATCCAGCCTTTTGCCCACGTTGGATGGGCACTGACGCGGACCCCGCAGGGTGAAGAGCCGAGCACGGTGATAGGAACTGTGTCTGGGGGAAAATGGGTGAAAATAGCTGCATCTCAAGCATTACTGGGTAACCAAGAGTTAGATAGATCTATGGAGAAATCTCAACATCCAATGCACCAGAAATCGGTGTGAATGTATTTCCACCTATGCAGCCCTCTCCTGGCAGGGAGCACAAAGACATTTCATCTCCCTGCTCATGGGAGAGCCTCGAGTCTTGACACCCTCCTCCCATCCCAGGAGCAGGGAGCAGACCACCACAGGTGTTTCTCCTGGGGAAGAAGCATCTGGTTCCTCCTTGTTTCTCAGATCTGCTGGCAAATCTTCCCCGTCGCACAGGAGAACCAGAGGTGAGCTGCCTTCCCTTGGCTTGACCACACTGGATAAAAACCTGGAGCCATCAGCAGAGCTGGGGACAGGCATTCTGCATGGTCTGAGCTTGTGCAATGAGCTCTGACACTGTTGGGCTGGGAGAATAACTCCAGGCCCTTGCCTATTTTTGGTCCGTTTGCTGATGAGCACAGCAGGGAGAGCGGGACCGGCTGCTCCGGCGGTGGCTGTGCCCGCTCTCACCCGGGGTCCATGTCCCAGCCACCTCCACAGCTACAGCCACTTGCAATTTGCTGCTGCATTGTTACACTACGGTTCCATCCAGATTTATTACAGCTCATTGGAAGACCGGTGCAACTGAGTGGCAGAGGGTAAAAAGCACAGCAGCTCCTCATGAAACGGAGGCGGAGCAGTTGCCTGTTGCATCACACTCCATGAATCCCAAAGGCAGCCCCTTGGGAAGCTCCCGGCTGCCTCCTTGCAGGGTGTCAGGGAGCTGAGCAGCGCAGAGAGCACAGGATCACGTGCGGCTTCGAGTGAGTCAGTCTGCTGAAATGAAAAACGGGAGTGGAAGTAGGCGCTCTTCAGCCTTTTATCTTCTCAAGCAATTTTTAGCTATGATCTTGGAGCCAAACACCAGTCCTATCACATCCACGCATAAAGAAAAATTCTTGGGTATGGCAATTAACATATTTTTTCTCCTTCAGCAAGATCACTGACGAGCAGCTGTTCTGCGTTTGCTCTGGACTGCATCGAGAGTCACTAGCGCTCAAGCAATCCATGATTAGAACAGGGAAGACTTTCCAAGGTCAAGGGGAATTCAGATGTTCAGACCTTTCTTGAAGCAAGCGGCGGCACAGGACAAGGAGGTCGTGGCTGGCTCTGCTCCTGGACACGTGCACCAGCCTTTGAAGCCTGGAGATCCCCTGACAGTTCAGCATCTGCTTTCAAACAGTACAAAAAGGTGCAGAACCACCCACGTTGTTCTTTACTTTTCTGCATAAATTTCAGATAAAAAGGCTGAGCTGCTTCAGTCGACGAGGTTTTGAGCGGTTAATTCTCCGCTGAGCAGCTTTTAATGCTCAAGGGATGCGTTTCAAATTCTTCCTGAGCAGGTTTGTGTGCCTGGAGAATTGTGTTTGGTCTCCAGCAGTGGAGAGCCCCAGTCGGGGGTGACAGCGAGCCCCAGCTCTGACCGTAAGCTGGATCCATGGGACGGACCAGATGGGGGACACTGAGCTGCCACCTCTCCCCCCAAGACCCATGGGGCCAGGAGCCCTGTCCCCAGTGCTGGCTCCTCCTGGGCCAGAGCAGCCCAACCAGCACATCCACAGAGAACCCGCACGATGCCGTTGCGTTACCATGGCAATCAGCACTACAGAAGCAACTAAAAATAAAAATAAACGCCAGCTCCACAAAGCGCAGAAGATCGTCCTGAATCCAAACCCTGACTCAGCCACCTTCAAACCCAGGGGTGTGTGGGGATGGGTCCCCACTCAGCAGCCACCCCACAGAGGGGATGTTCCCCCCATTCTCGGCAAAACTCAGCGCAGAGCAGCATTTGCTTCAGCCCCAGTCCACCACTGAGCTCTGCCACACCAACTGTCTGGAGCTCCACAAGACCAGGTGGACATCTCTCCCGAGCACTTGTGGGGCTGTGATCAAAGAAACATCAAGGTTTTTTTTCTCTAAAACACCTCTGATTCCCACTGTATCCCCAATGTCCTAAGCAGTATCCCGCCTTCATGCCAAGAAAACCGGGCAGCCAGGCAAGCCCTGGGCAGATCAGACATGGAATGAGACACTTCAGCGATTTGTCACATGTTACCTTGCCCAAACAATAACAAAATTAACCCATGGAGGAAACTGCAACAGCAGCACTGAATTCCCAGCAGAGGGCTTCCAGCCCTCCCATCACTGCTGGGCCCTCCTCTGGCCCTGCTCCAACAGGTCCGTGTCTCTCCTGTGCTGAGGACTCCAGAGCTGGACACAAAACTCCAAATAACAGCCCAGGGACTCTGGTGTCTGTGGCCAGGTCACAGTCCCTGCAAGCCCATGGTCAGATGGCAGCCCACGTCAGAGTGTGCTAAATTATGCATGGCTGCTTTTAATTATTTCTTCTTCATTAAGAAAAGTGTGTGAACAAATATGTTGGCAAACACCCTTTCTGCAGCGAGGGTGAGCCTGGACCCCCTGGGGAGCAGCAGGACACGCACACAAGGGACAGTCTCCAATCCACCCCAGGCACAGCCCCTCAGGACCAAGAAGCTTACACTTAAGAACATTTTTCCATGAGTTTTTTTTCACACTAAAAATCAGTAAAAGGATGAACTCCTGCAAGCAGCTTTGTACTGGCCATGGTACCCCAAACCTTACCGAACCTTAAATGTCATCCAGTTCCAACCCCCTGCCATGGCAGGGACACCTCCCACTAGACCAGGTTGCTCAAAGCCCCGTCCAACCTGGCCTTGAACACCTCCAGGGATGGAGCATCCACAGCTTCCCTGGGCAACCTGTGCCTGTGTCTCACCACCCTCAGAAGGAAGAATTTCTTCTCAGTATCTAATCACCTCTAAGGACTGCCTGTGCTACCCTCAAAACCAGTGCCAGCCAAACCATAAAGGAATCAACCGTGCCAAGCCACGCAACTCACTCCGATGTTAGAGCTACTCCATTTCATAATGAAGGAATTAAGCTACAGCACGGGTTTGGTTTTCTGCAGTTCGCGTCCAGGCAATTAAAGAAACAGAAGTAATCCCTTCCCGCCATGAGATGTGATTCACCTCCTGGCACTGCCCTCCCGGGGAAGCGGTGAGCCCTGGGGCAAAAGCACTTTGTCTCAACTTCTCGTCTGTGATGAGATGCGAGAGATCCGATGAAAAATTAAATTTTAGAAGGAAGAGTCTCAAGGGACTCTTGATCTGATCTTTAGGTAGAGACGCGGAACGGATCCAGCTGTGACACTGCGCTTGACAATCCCGCCTGCCTCCTTTACATGTGGCTTCCTTCACACTTACGTGTTAGCCAAGTGGGTTAAAGGCCCAAATCTCAGTTGCAAACAGCTATCACATCATTGCACAATAGTCTCTTTACAATCTGCTTCTAACTCAGCGAGAAAATCCACCAGGAAGGAGAGCAGCCCCACGGCGAGCGCTGGGGAACCACAGCGGCACGTCGGGGAACGCCGGCGCGGGCGATGCTCAGGCCGCAGCCGGCACCGTGCAGCAACGGAGCCAACCTCAAACTCTAAGCTGTAAACCTCACTTTGGAGCTGTGCTCACTGTGAAATAGAATAGAAACACATTAAGGTAGCAGCTTTTTTGTTGCATTAGAAAAATCGCTGCTGGACTAAGTTGAAGCAAGAGAGTGAGAGGAGAATGAGGGATCCTTTAAATAAAGCCAGCGCAGGGCAAGAACAGCAGCCCCAGCAATGAGTGCCCTGTTATTTAAAGTAGCTTAATTGACACAATATCACTAGAAAACTAATTTAAGTCTTTTTAACTGAGGAAATGAAAGCAAGGGAAACTCCAGCATGACACAGAGGCACCGCACTGCGGCACGCAGGGTTGTACAACAGCCTGTGCTGAGAAGTTAAATGTCTTCCAAATCTACAACAAAACCCAGTAATCCAAATTCCTCTTCGTTTCGTGAAGTTACTAAAAAGCTTTTGTGGAAAATTTTAACCCCACTCACCTCCACACCTCCTAAGGCTCCCTCCAGAGCCGGTGGGATGAGCTGGTGGCATCGCTGGCCCTGCTGCCAGGAACTGGGAGAACCAGGGAGCACCCCTGCTCCCTGCCACTCCAACAAGCCCGACCCTTGCTCAAAGCTGCACCCCCAGCTCCCAAAGTGCTTTGGAGAGATGCTCAAACCTCTCCTGTCCTCCTTACCTTGGAGCCTTCTTGCTGCTTCTCTGTGAAATCCCTTAATGCTCCATGAAGAGCACAGAGGGTTTAGCCCCAGCGTCTCCATCACTAACGAGCTATGGAAGAAAAACATGGAACGTGAGATGCTTGTTTTGAAGACCACCTCCAGAAAAACAATCCCTTCAAAAAAGCTGAGCCCAGCAGTCTCTGTAGGCTATGTGGGTCCCGAGCACGGGATGACTTCTGCAGTTCCACCTGCTGAGGCCCCAAAGGAGATGGAGCAGAGGGCTGCTGGCAACGCTCAAACACCAGTGGAGGATCTGGAAAAGAACAACTTGCTAGTACACCTTTTGGGGGTTAGGGGCTTGTTTCCATCACAGATCAGGGAGCAGATCATAAGCAAGGGCTCAATCAATCCCCACTCCCTGGCACAGCCTAAGCACAGGCACTGCCCAGAGCCGGAACCACCAGAACATTTATACCAAAACCATGGCCATCAGGTTTGTTTGATTAGAGTGTAACTCGTGCACTTATCTTTAAGCTAGATAAATGAGGGGTGCTCACCCACACTCTCTCCTGCAGATGACGGCAACTCCTTACCACTGCACACAAAGGTTTTGTCCTTAGCTATGATCTCCGCTGCCTTTTTCTTTCTAGAGGGGTCTTGAATCAGTGACCTACTGCTAAGAACAACGAAACACCAGCAGCAGAGGCCTGCCACAAACCCAACCGCAACCCCAACACAACATGGTGCTGGAGGACATCACAGACCCACCACCATAGCCCGAGGGCCAGCACAGCCTGTCCCAGTCCCTGTGGGCATCACCAGCTTTGGTTAATTAACAGTTAACAGCTAATTCTCTGCTAGAACAGAGCCCTAGAAAAGGCTCCACGCACATTTTGAGGAAAAAAGTTACATTTTTCATGGTGTATGACAGCACAAAAGCACACATGGGGCAAGTCCCACTGAGCGCCCTGTCACTCTGCAGCGGGCTGTCCTGTGCTGTGACATGACAAGCGACAGCCATGCCCCAGGCAGGGACATCTCCTGACCCCAGGATGGTCTGCAGCCAGAAACACGACTGTCACAAACCAGCTTTTTCAACCTGAAACAGACAGTCCATTTATTATCTAGTTTCTCCATATAAGCCCTAAAAAGGAAAAAAAAAAAGTCAGGCCAATGTTCAAACATAATATTTTTATTTGTGGATAAAAATTAAGGCTCACAGTACTTTATCATTTCACAAGCAGAAAAATGTTAAAAATTGAGAATGGTGGGGAATGCCCCCAATACAAATTCCTCTAACTGCTGACATGTTTTACTGAAGACTCGAGGTGAACAATTGTACAGGGCAGCTACAGTTATTCGTTTGTAAACTAGGTGCTAAACAATCTCTTAAGAAATGTGAACAGAGTATTATGTTTCTCTCCACTTCTGGCTGTCCGATACACAGGGATTCCATGAAAACACTCAAGAACTGCTGGGATGATAACACTGACCTTCCTACGAGCAACCCACCACATCTACAATGCACGGCACAGGAGTCAAACAGGGGGAAGAGCTGGAGATCATAAATTCCATTTCAATAAGACATTTTGATTAGAGTGCAATCGTTTATGCCTAGACTTTTCAATATTCAGCTTCCCAGCTTTAAAAAACCCAACTAAATAAACCTAAAGTATGTTCCTAAAGAGCACAGGAGTTGCCATCAAGTGCCATTTGCTTATGGACACGACAGCAACCCAGGTGATGAGAAGATGGTAGAAGTGTACGTCAAACTCCAGCACATTCGTAGCGCGCAGGTACATCACACCTAGAGTTAAGATGCAGCTCCAAGAGGACTTCTGAAGTGTGCCACATGCAGGGAATGAAAGATTTCTGCCCAGATGTGCTGCAGGTTCGTGGTCCAGAGGTGCAACACTTACCGTAACCCCCAACCCTGTGGGCATCACCATCGCCACGCCGGTTACATCCTAACTATGGGACTATGTACTGCAGATTTATTTACACAGACACCAACCAAGTGTCTCAGCCAGAACCAAAAGAGGTCTAGGTTTAAGAGGTGCTCTATATTCTTTGCATTATTTTTCAGCAATTCTCTTTCGCCTATTTGCTGTCAAGGCAACACAAACCGGTGGCATCAGCAGCAGCAAGAACAAGGCTACTCACAATAAGCAACAACAGCGACAGCATTAAAAGGCTGCAGGATTTTCTGCATCGCACCAAAGAGATTCATTTGTCATCGCACCCTTTACATCTGAGAGAACACCACAGTCACGGAAACAACCATCCTCAGCTTTTTCGAAGAGGGTAACATGTACTCTAAGGCCATAATTTCAATCACAGAGTTTTCTTTTGAGATAAGCCACAAATTTGTTTTCAGAACCCAGGCTGGAACAGATCCTGCCGCAGCCCACGCTGATTTACAGTGGTTTTGGCCAACAGCTCTTACAGATCACAACCCAGTAATAAAAGAACTTTTGTATTGGTCATAATTCACTTATGTCACAGAAAGCTCATCCAAAGGGCTCAAAGAGGTTGTGATTGATGTGGGTGAGAATTATTACCCCCATTTTATGAAGGGGGCAGCTGAGCTACTGATTAAGATCAATTTGCCCAAGGTATAAAGCCTGCCGGGAGCAGGGCTGTGAGGGGGGTGGGCAGTTTTCTGACTGCTGCTCTCCTGCGTCCCCGAAGGCTTCCGAAGAGCAGACACGCCATCTCCTCCCCAAGTGAGAAACCATCACTCAATGACACAGGCGGAAGAATAAATTGACACAAGTTCACCATTTCCTCTAAGCAGAAATTAAACTAAATTTCCGTAACGTGTTGTAGGAACAACAGGAAAATGTGTGCAATCGAAAGGACGCGGGACAAACCGTTATTCCAGTTCACAAATCTATGCAAGGGGAAATAAGTAGCTACGGCCTTGACATACTCCATGTTACTGAACAGTTTAAAACAACTATTTTCCTCCACAATACTATGGCAATCTTGCAGCTGAATGAAAAGCAACTGCTTAAATTAAAAACAAGGGATAAGAGGGATGAGCCTGGATACATGGTTCTGGTTCCACAGGTGGAGGCACCCAGCAGGCATCCAGCAAGCTGCTCTGCTCAGAATTTAACTGTTATTTCACAGGCAGCAAGTGCAGGACACGCTCAAAGTTCTCAGCTGGATGAAAATAGCCTTGCTTCAACACCTCAGAGAGGCAGAGGTGTCCGAAAGAACCATCTCTCAAATTATTGCTTACTTCACTACATAAAGAGCAGAATACAAGTGACAGAAGGGATCTATACGGGTCGGGCAAGTCACCTCCAATACCGTGACTCCACACTAACGACTATAACGATGTTAAAGATCAAGCTAAGTACAATACATACAAAAAAATAATTCCTGTAAAAGCAAAATGCATAGAAAATAAACTGTCACCAAGTATAACGAAAGCAGATGGGCAGCAGGCTGCGAGGGGCTGGCGCGCAAGCGTCGGAGGACACAAGCGGGATTCACAGATCCAGTAGCTCTGTGCAACAGCGTTCCCAGCTGCATTCCCGTTTTTAGGCTTCTGTCAGAGTCCCCAGAAGGACAGAGAGACTTCCCTGCCTGGAGCCGGACACCCGCGCACGTACTGAAGAGGAGCTGGTGTATACACGCCTGCTGCCAACACACACCTACCGAGCGCTGCGAGGGAGAGCGAGTACAGAGAGACAGACAGAGGTAACCTCCTCATATTCTACTATCGCTCTTCTGGAGCTCAACGTTATTGCCATGGGCTAACATGTCAAACAATACAGAACAGGCTAAACAGTATACAACAGATACACGGTAATCTCACAACTCAACAGCACCCACTACTCCATTTGGCAAAATATTTATTTCTCATAAATCCGTTCGAAAGGAGTTGGTCACAAAGAATTCATTTTGTATTTTCAGGTGTAACAATGCTTTTGGTAGAAGTAAATAAACGGTCTCTTTTTACACGGTGTACAAAAACAAAGAGACACTGAAATGACAGTTACAATAACACGTGTGAAGACGGGAAGAACCGGTAAGACAAAGGCAAAAGCAAGAGGAATCTGTCTGCGCACCGGCAACGCTGCCGCGATTATTTACCCGTACAAATCCTTAGCCCCGCTCAGTTATGATCCCCAGCACAGCTCTTAACTGCAGGCCTATGCTCCAGGAGAGGAATCTGATGCGATGTAGCAGCTCCAGTCACTCTTTCACAGTACTGCATGTCAACACTGGGAATGGTTTCTGATATGATTTAGACTGCACACAGTACTTCAATAGAAAAAAGTTAATTACTCCCACTCCGTGGTTCCTGGTGGCTTTGATGTCAAGTCATACATCACCCGAGAAATGCCAGGGATCTTCTTAATCTCCGTCACCATTTTTAACACAACCTGTTGTGGAGAAAAAAAAAAATAAAGGGAAAATATCAGAAAGTGGCTTGTAAAACAAACCTGACAAACTAAGAAAGGAAAACTTTCATTCACACCAATTCTGTTATGCACAAGAGAGAAGGAGCCTGTAGCTATGAGCACATTATCACCAATTAAGAAATAAAATCCACTTAAAGCCACTTGTACTTCATGCTATCTGCAGTTACATTTGGAACTCGCTGATTTCTGGCACTGGTAATAAACCAGTGTCGATCACAACATGCTCCCCTCAAGGCAGCAGCTCTTCAGCTTCAAAACTATGTCTTGAAGGTTCAGCAGGAACATTTGCTGTCAGGTGTCACCATCAATCACTTTCAGGTTTTTCTCAGACCATCACCTCTAGCTGAACCATCTTCAAACATAAAGCAACAGCCTGAGTGAAACCTCTCTCAAAACAAAAAAGGGAGCTCTAAAGGTAAAAATACCACACCACAGAGAGGTATCCTAAGGAAAGAGCTTCCACTGCGATTTCTTCTCCAGAGTTCACCATCAATTCAGGTCAGCAGAAGCATTCGGGGTGAGAACGTGCTGATCCTTAGGAGTTCAGCTTCCTTAAAAACCCCACAGTCCAAAAGAACCCCACTTACATGATGTGCTGTTTTATTGCACAAACAAATTAACGCATGGCTTTCAAAACACAGAACATTTTTAATCACACACAATTATTTTCCCATAAATAGGGGCATTTCCCACAACTTCTACTAGCTTGTTGCCACATTATTACCTAGCCTTAAAGCCACCATTTTATATTTTAAAGAACGTGGGGTTTTTGTTGTTTGGGTGTGGGTTTTGTGGTGCTTGGTTGTTTTTGAACACAAACTTCAAAGTCATCCTCACTTTATGTACTGGAAGAGTTTACATGGTAACAAAACCTTGAATGGTTTCTTTTTAAACGGACAGGCTGCCTTGAAGTAGAGGACTTCAGTGACATAATGCCTATATGCTTTTAAAACACGCTCAAAACTCACAAGCCAATCCTGTTCTTCATCGACACTGCATTCCTGAAGAGACAAGCTACTTGAAACTGGACATGGATAACAATTCCCAGAAAAATATCCCTGAACTTGACTCCTAAACCCTTTCAGTGACCTACATAGAGAAGCACACAGTGACACATTAAACAGCAGGTTCCAGTGGAATCAGCAGTGGCAATCAAGTCAGAGCATTGCCAGTTACTAATGCAAAACATTAATTCCAAAGTCCCAGGAATGGCTGGGGTGTTTTCTTTTGTAATTGATGGTGTTTTGGCTCAACTCTACTGGAAAGCCTTTAAGTTTGTCATACCCATCTGCAAGCTTCTCTTTTTAAAATTTTTTTTCCTCCCTAAAACACCACCATATTCTTCCTAACGAATCCCATGAAAGAGAGAGAAAACGACAATAAAATCAAAGTCAAGGCAAGCAACCAAGACAGAAGGAAGAAAGTCAAAATGACTCATGTACAAAACTAGCTCATGTTGAAAAGAAACTTGACAATGCGTATTACCTCTTCTGGAACCTCATTACCAGGAGTTGCTGCAATCCCAGTCATAAAATCACTCGTAATAAAAGTTCGAATAACCACAGATCTTTGACAGGATGGTTGCTTCTGTAGAGGGTCCCGATCAAAATGTAACGGTGTCAGTATTATTGGCATCTGGCTAATTTTTCCGGCATAACCTTCAGAAAACAGTAGTACGGAAGCGCATTAATTTGGTTTAAAGAAACACAGTGGAAGTTTTACGGAATTTCCGATGTATGCTTCAAACTATAGAGCAGGAGCTACATCTACATCTTCTGGGACCTTTCTGCTACTGCTCCCACACCCCAGATCACCACACTCAGTGGTGCATACACTGAAACTACTCGACCTGCCACTCGACATGCTCTTCAAGGTTGGCAGGCATGCAGAACAAAACCAGATAATCTCCGTCATCCCTGCAATTCGCTGTGAATGCAATTTAAGATCCACCTTCCTTCCCACAGTAGCATAACCAAAGGGTTTTATCTCTCCCCATCTCAAGCCCAGCGAAGAGCCATTCACAACTGTCTCTGTCTTTAACACATTTCAGAGCAACCTCTTAAGCATCCATGTTGCTGGTAACTCCAGACAATCACCTCTCACTTTTGGTGGCTTCTCCTTTTGAAAGCCAATTCACACTCTAATTTCACTCCCTAATTTCACCCTTTAAATGAGCTGAAGTTTGAGACTGAGGTGCGTGGTCTAACGCCGAGGCAGGCTCTCACCCTCCCCTAGCACTAGCCTGAGCTGTTGGTACAAAGAGTCTTTTTCACTAGATGGTAACTTATTTTGGGGAGTGATTAATTCACACAAAGCCAAGCGTCACCAAAAGTTAGCGAGACACATCTACAGTTTTACAAACACCAACAGTGTTATCCTCTGCCTTTTGAGGCTATTTTTGTGCAATTTACAGCAATACAGCCTTCAAACAGAACAGGGTTTTCAGAGAGATATCCTTTGTAACTTCGTTTATAGAAAATACAGGCAAGTCTGATGAACTGCTTCCCACATATACCACAGCTTTAAATGTAATTAATTTTTTAAAAGTAAAAAAAAACATTAACTGAACCTCAAAACTACTATATTCCCAGACAGTGCCCATACACCACATCACAGGGTACTGAATGCTCCCTGGATGTTAAGGGTTTGAAGTATCACCACCTGCTAGCCTGAAGTGGTTGGGTTTACAAATACAGTAGGAAACCACAAGTAGTGAGCATCATCACCACCAGAAATTTAGCAGTTAGGCTCCTTCCTTTCCACAAAACCCCTACGATTTAGAAACTATGTCAAGTTTCTTTACACTGTTTATTTACTTCAAGTAAATGCAGAGATCATCAGCACAGAAGTAATTCGGTTGACTTTCAGCTGCCTAACAGAACTTTTTGCAGAAGCTTGCACTGCAGTGAAGCACCACACCTCTGAGCTTTGTGACGTCCCCTCAAACCCCTAAAATTAATTCAGTCCTCAGGTCCTGTCCTTTAGCTACCTGCTTCTACAACTTTCAGACAGGCTCTTGCCTGTCATCCCATTAATTTATCACTTTTTTGAGATATTCAAGAAGCTAACAGAATTTCACAGTACTGCTATACCTCCACCCAATTATTTGGGTTTTGCAGGGTCTGACAGGGTTTGCAGGGATCTTGGCACAAGAGTCTAACCCCGTGGGATAAGGTGTAGGACCTACCAGACTCCCTGAGAATATTGTGAGCCTCAAAATCAGCTTGACGTAAAGTGCTGAGGACTCCCGTGGTCAGGAAAGTGGGGGTGACATCTGTCGGAGGTTCTTTGACTGGTGGACCAAACACGTACACAACTCTGGAAAACAAACAGGATGGTATAAAAAACACATTTTTGCCTACAGAGGATAAAACAGATTGCCTGAAGACTGCGTCTTTAGTATTGCAGGGAGTAAATAAAACTAGGAGAAAAAGCATATTTGATTTTGCTCCTTAGCTACTGATTAGAGCTTAATATTACTTGATGTGTATGTTCTATAAATGTGACATTTACACTAGCTTTGGAAATCAGATGTATTAATTTATTTTGGTTTGCTAGAGACTAGCAATAGCCCCAATGTTCCTTATTCAAGAGAATAATCCTTTGAAAGAGAAAATACTAAAGGGTGTTTTCTCAATTTTAATGTCACTAGAAGTTAAAATAATTTTAAGAAAGCTTCTTAGTAAGTGCTTACAATTTCTATCTTCTCTCCCAGTAGGAAACAGTCAACAAATACCATTAAATAGTAAGCCTTACTGTTAATGAATAGCTGTGTTTTCAGCACAGGGCATTAACACTGCAATTTATAAATCTACGCAACTACATCTGTAATAAAACTTATCTTCTGAATCCAAACCAGTCACATCAGCTTTCTCTTTATCTCATTCATCACGTTTCACGTGTTGCAAGACAATAAAGCAAAGCACAACGTCGCCTGCCTGGCCTCATACAAGGATTTACTACGATGTATTCACACAAGTTATTTGAGTTTGTAGATACAAACCCACAACACTTGTCTAAAATCTAAAGCAGAAAAATATGCAAGCTTTACATTTGGTATTTTTGTTCATAATATAAAGACTGCAAGCTCGGGTGGTAGAACACCAACTATTTCAACACACTCCTCAAACTGCCAGCTTCAGTGTCCCTATAAACAGGAACGAAAGGTTCTGAAAGCATACCCTGGCAGAGCAGAACTCCCAGAGAGGTGGTGTACTCAGTAGGGTGGTATTAAATCCAAAAAGAGCTTAAAGAAGGCAGCAATGCTGTCAACCGAGCACATTCTTTGAAATTGCACACGTAACCCTGAGTTTATGCCTTCTTTTGTTCCCTCTGCATTTAAAGAGCTATCTTGCAATTCAAGATCCCGTCTTTAAGAACAATACCTCTTGCAGTAGGTGTCGCTTAGGTGATAAAATTAAGTTTTGCTCTAAGGAATTATAAGCGGTTTCATCAGAAAGCCTACAGCCAGGCAAGGGGGACACGCGCTCTCGAGAACCAATTTAAAATCTAAGCAACTTCAGCTGCTAGAAGAATTTATGGAATCAAGTAGCTAGAAAATGCATATTCACAAGAGAGCTCAATTAAGATTAAACTGCCAAGCTTTGGAGCTCTCCTGTGTGCCATTAGAACTGACAGTCCCACATGAATTCCCTTTTTGAAACAAAGCAAAAAAAAAATACTGCGTGACACCACAACTCACCAGCAGACTTGGAATCGTCCAAAAAAGGTTTTGTGTAAGTCACACTGGATGTTGTCTAATCAAGTGCTTAAAGG
Source organism: Eurystomus gularis (assembly GCA_013400335.1). Taxonomy (NCBI): domain Eukaryota; kingdom Metazoa; phylum Chordata; class Aves; order Coraciiformes; family Coraciidae; genus Eurystomus; species Eurystomus gularis. The sequence goes on from VZZY01005983.1 coordinate 462,163, forward strand.
AACTGAGGAGATTGGCTATCAATTTCTTTTTCAAGTCAGTAATTCCAGAAATAAACCTATGTTTGTGTGTTTTTAAACCTTTGCATCATACACCTGTCCAGCATACAAAAAAATTCTACCATAGATAAAACAGGAGAACTCTTGTGTGATAAACTTCCATATGGAAGTGGGTCATTAGAAATAAAGACAATCCAAAATATTTACCTGTTGATGTTGTGGCACATGCGGGGTATGAGCCTGGCAAGAAACATAAGAGACTCCCAATGTGGAGTGTCTTTACTAGAGATCCCACAAACATAACTATACGAACGACAGTCACCCTACAATTTAAAAAAAAAAAATAAAAGAGAAAGTGAACTTTGCTGCCAAAAGAGCTCACAATACCTTCCTGCAGGTTACGGGACCATATTTTGCACCAACACTAAGCTGGTGCAATTGGGACGCTGAGGGATACCAAGTGAATGGGAAACCACAGAGTAAGACAATGGACTTCTGAGCTAACACAGGTGTGTAGAAGGGGAGATTCGGGATGTAAAGATTCATACGAGGACCAATTGTGTATTGGTGTCATGAAAATAGCATCTGAGGAAGGCCTGTGACCAAGTACAGAAATCTGCTGCTGATGCTGCTGTTTAAAACAGTAACAAAAGCTGACTGCAGAGAGCTGCGGAAGCAACACACAAGATTAAGCAGCTGATAATAAAAATAAGAGATGTAATTCAACACTGGCAGTGCAAAGAAAGGGACTCCACAGCTATGACTACTCGGTAAAGAAATCTTCCAAGTGATAGCATTCAACTCCATGAGAATGCCAGCTCAGCATGTCTATTTAGTTTGTATTTCTGTCACCAAAGAACAACTCAGAAAAACACGCGTGGCATTAGCAAAGGCGTGCAAGGAAAGACAACCCTGCACGGATCCAAGCGTTCCCACACCCTGAAGGGCCCGCGGTGCTCTGGCTCCTTTCCCCTCAAGGATACAGTACAAATTTGAGAAAGCACGAGAAAGGGCAACAAGCGCATTCAAATGCAGGAAGCAGCGTTTTTTTATTAACTTAGTCTAGGACTCCTGAGCCTTAAAGGGGGTGACAGGATTATTAGCAGAGGTCTAGAAGATTATGAAGCCCGTAAGTGACCAGCATTATTCAATCTTAATGATCTCCTCAAACACAAGCCCTGGCATTTACTCAAGTGTCTATTCAGGTAGCTTGACCCTATTGCACTACACCAGCACTGACAAATGACACTAACAGAGGTATCACAGTCACTTGAAGCTTATGTTCTTGAGTCAAGCCCCTTATTTTCAACCTTAAAGCAGCAATTAATTATGCTTCACTGCAGCCTGCCATGCTGCTAGGAAGCGGCTTTTCAGAACATCTCTGCAATGAATCCCTTTACCTGCACTCCCACAGTTTTGATTGGTAACAAGAAGGCATTCAGTGAATGTAGGCTTGTAATCTGCATGAGTTTCTCCTGGTCTTCTTCCGTTGTACACGCTTTGACCCTTTGCAGCAAAGTATGTGGCTGTGAAACAACGGAGAAAAATACATCTTAATTTATTAAAGCCCCCAAGCACAGAAGGTATACATAGTGCAAATAAACGGATTATTTAAGTAGCTGTTTACTTAAATTTAGTCCATGCATACTCCCTGGAACCATTTAAAAAATGCTTTACGTTTAACAACTCAATTTTAGTGAAAGCAATTTTATTTGATTAGATCTATATATATATATAGAGCCTCTGCAAGGCTGAGGCTCTTTTCCTATGCTCGTTCTCTCTTTCACAAAGCTTTACTTTTCATTTTTGTTGCTTATTTCAGATGCAGAACAAAGCAACATCTGTTAGGCTATGCTACCACTTATTATGTTTTAAAGGAAAAGCAGATGTCAATACTTGCACTTCAGTGTTTACTGAAAAAGTTTTGGAAGTTTTTTTTGAACTTAGAGCAGGACTCTGCTACTGACTTTTCACCCCCCTGCAGTTCACCTCAAGTGAGCTTAAGTAATCACAAAGTTCATAACAGTTACGAGATTGAGAACTTAAACATCATCGACTAAAAACTTCAGGTTTCTGTTCAGAACATCTGACAAAGAGGAATTCCTTGCTCCTGCCCTTTAGATATTTAGTGATAGTTAGGCCATACAAATCGAGAAAGTTACAACTATTTCAGGAAGGAAAAAACCTCCAGAAATCCTTATCTGCACAAAGTTTAACTAACCCGAAATGTGTTTACTGTTTGCAAGGTAGATAAACTTCCATTTTCCAGAAATTGTCCAATGCTTGCACCAATCATGGCACTAAAAATTCTACTGTCCTATACTGAACAGCTTCAAGTGAGTTGTACTAGAATGCATTACTCCTCACAGAGCATAAATAAGTAGTTTTAAACTTTTAGCAGCTTAAATCTCATTGTGGGCTAATATATAACAGTCATATTACTTTTATGCATGTTAGAATTTCACATTTTTGTTACCTTCTTAACACTCGCAGAAAAATCAGCAACTATTTTCAAAATGTTGTTTGTTTCAGGGAAGTCTTTGCACACATATGGCTCTTCAGCACATATCACTCTGATTGCCAGACCAGGACCTGCAATGCAAAGTTGAAAACACATTATATTAATTAACAGGAGGTCGCCTTCCATCTACGGACATGACAGCACCTGGAGCAGCAGGTCCGTCATTGATTACAGCGCATTTTGCCATGGTACCTATACTTCAATTGTCTTAACACCCTACAGGACAAAAACCACACAAGTCCAGTTCAGTTTGGTACACTTAAGCATTATTTACCTACACCTTAAACTGGCTGCTGCTGTAAGGCAGCAGTTCGTGGTGATGAAGCCTGGTGGGTGGCAAGCCAAAGCAAGCAGGAGCCTCCTCCTTCCCTTTGCTAGGCAACTGGGACGAAAGAGTTGGTTATAACACACACTTGAGCCTCCACTGTTTTTAAAGACCCCTGACGGCTATTTGACCTTTTAGCTACTAAATACAAAAGCACATGTAATTTGCTGGAGATATATGAAGACAGCGTCCTGCATTTCATGGGACGTGGGCGCATTAGCACAGCCCACGCGCTCTGCCAGCCACCACTACACACCCTGCGGGACAATTTAAACACACAAACCCCCTTAAAGGGCTGGGGGCTTTGCTGTATTATACACTTTGATGTTTTCTGGTGGAGGACTGTTGTTATTTTCCATGCAATCATTTTCACAACAGCAAATGCCCCTCAGAAAGGCAAGCAGATGTAGGCCGTTATTTCAAGTAAGACACATTTGACAGCTCAGGCAGCATTCAGCTGCACTTCACTGATAATTCTTGCTTTGGCTTATACAACTAAAAAGAAACAAATACGGTTAAAAGTAAACTTGGTTATAAAGCTTATCCTTTAATCACTATACCAAATAAAGCTGCTCTCAAATGTTCTTTTCCTGAAAAAAAGATCCTGCTTAAGCAGGATCCATCCTTTTTCTCCTGTTTAGAGCTAAGTTTTAGGCTCCAACATAAATTTACTCCACAGGTTACGTTATATTCTAAACACCAATGCCATCCACAGCCTGTCACTACGTAGCACAGACCAACTCTCATACCTGGGAAGGGATGCCTCGAAACCAGCTCTTCAGGAAGACCGAGTTCTCTCCCCAGCACTCGCACTTCATCTTTGTGAAAGTCCTTCAGTGGCTCTATTACTTTGCCCTTAAAAAAAAAGAAAGGGCAATTTACACTCCAGCTTACATCTGGAAACAAAAAGCCTCAAATGTTTAGGTTCTGGCAGTCAGAGCAGCCTGCTTTTGACAGCAGGGGCTGCCAACACTTGCATAAACACTGGAAAGAAAAGCACATGTGAATGTGGGCTTTGTAAAAACAGTTGCAGGACAGAGGCTAAAACAAGTTCATGCCAGAAGCATCAGCCAGTGTGGACACAGCTAGTCAAGCCTGCTCTGACTGTCTGCAGAAATTCAGCCCTTCTTTTCTTCACTCAACGTTCAAACCAATCTAAAAGCCTTGAAAATATTTTGTACAGTATTGGAAGTGTGGGTCAGTAAGTTACTCTCTCCCCTGTGGTTGGGCACTCATAACTGAGCACCTTCCAACAGGGTTGTTATGTGTTGTCTTGTGTTGGTTCTTATAATATAAAGAACTTACCATTTTAACGTCAGAAAAAGCAAAACAGGGCAAAACACTTGCTTCATATGCTAATAGTTAAGAGCTCTGCACAAGAAAGGTGTGGAAAAAAAATTTGCTGTACTTTGGACTAGACAGATCAGGAGTGCAAAGCGACAGGACTTGGGCTGCTTTCTTCAGACAGTCCAACCTCCTGTGTTCATATAATCTTCAGCCTCCTCGTCATCACCCATGGATGTCCAGGTTGGGCCATTTCAGAAAGATGTGCGTGTTCTTAAATTGACAACTGGCAAAAAGACTGTGTGCCACCAGTGTACTGCTGGCAGAGAGCAGATCAGGTTGCTCATAACATGATGCAGAAGCCGCATAAGAACAGAAAGAACTCATCCCTGTAGGTACCTGGAGAAACTATCCCTAGATTTCAACCCATTTAAATGTGTTATTCTTATGCTCTCTCAAGAGAGAAGAGATTACTGCGTTTCCAGTGCTGCATATTACTAGAGGTTCAGGAGAAGGAGAGCTTTGGCCCTCTCTTAACAGGAGCTGATTATCTTTTCACTAAAGCACTGTCACTGCTCTTGCCTGAACCCATCGTGTGTCAGATTGGGACTATTGATACCCTAAAGGTTACCCATTGACTAGTGCTCAGAACATTACACAACAGAAGGAGCAAGTGACCCATTACATTGTGAATTCCAGCTGAACCAGAATAAAGTTGTCTGAGAAGCCTTAAACTACTCCTCTGCTAAAGGCATTTGAAGGTTTGAGGGTTAAAATGTAAAAGAGCGAGGAAACAGCTTTCAGCTTGCAGTTCACACTGAACAAATCCATGTTCAAGCTGTTGGCATCTCCCATAGTATCCAATGCTGGGCAATACTCAAACCATTTTGACTACTTCGGGAATGGAGCAACTAGAAAGAAGTGTAATAAATTGTAACATATTACAACAGAATCTAGAGGGCCTTATCAGAATAAGGTCCCATCAACATGGGACAGTTATACCACCAAAACATAGTTGCTCACTCTTGACACAGCTTCACATCTGTGAGACCCAGGAGGACACACCAGCGTCCTCACTCTCACTTACCTCTTCTCTTAACTTTCGAATCAGCTCTGTGTCATTATGATGAGTTTTGATGACTTCAGCTTTGCCACTTGCAACAAGGGAAGCACTTTCAATGAGATCAGGTCTGAGGGTACCCTGAGCAAGAAAAACCTCTTCAGGTTTCAGGTTCATTTCTCCAATGACTTCATTGGCGATCTATAGGATAGAGAGGAAAAAAAAAAAGTGTTCCAACCTACTTTTTTGGTTGTCAAAGGTCTACATGAAGAGAATGGATTGCCCAACAAACACTACTAAGTTTTAAACCACAAACAAACAGGAAGACTAAATACATGACTAGCCCACTGCTGAAATAGTCCTACAACCACAGGTTGTTGAACAGAAAAAGGAAAAAGCATCTTCAGACTACAGGAGCATCACTGCCTGTTAAACACCCCCCTCATCACCAACACTGGTGGTAGCTGACAGATGGAAAGTGGCTCATCTTCAGCAAAGCAAGAGGAGCATGCCCCCGGGTCACATTAGCCATCCGTTTGGGAATAAAAAGAAACAAACCACATTACATGAAAGTTTATGCAACAGAAATTAACGGCCAGCCCATATAGTACATCTAAACATGACGGTGGATCTTGTACAACGCTCATGAGCCACGCTGCGACCGTGGATTGACTGCCAAAAGTTTCAGGCTTAGGGTAATATACCAATGGCTTCCGAGGTCATCCACAACTTCAGACAACTGATGCCACTGAGTGCACAGTGCTTTAGAATGAAACAGCCTGACATAGAAGATGTATCTAGAAATTGCATCATTTCAAACAAAAAAACCCCAAAGAAGCAGCAGTTAGTTATACACGTTACCTTAACAAAGGTGTCACCAATAATTTTCCTTTTTTCTTCAGGACTTGTCGTCATATTTAAGGTCTTGCTGATTCTTTTACGTGGAGTTCTGTCCTCATCCGAGATGGGCAGAGTTGTTGTACCATTATAGAATGAATGAGCTGCATTCACCACTGTGTGAAATCACAGCAATGTTTTAGCAAAGCCAGTAAACATCTTTATGCAAAGTTGCAAAAAAAAAAGTTGCCATTTATTGCTTTAAAGTAAGGAAAACAAAAATCATTCCACTCCTTTGACTATTAACTGCATTAAATAGGGCTGTTCAATACCTCAAGAATTAATTGAAACAAAAGCATTCTTTCTCTTATTAACCTTTGCTAGAGGGCAATTTTTTTCACATTATGAGGCTAGGCAACCATGTGAAAGTTCAGTTCTTGCTTCCCCTCTTAAAGCAAGTAAATTATAATCTAAATACAGGATGGTATTTCCCCAAGGCCTTTCTGCAACCAAAATGAAATGATGCACTACTTACTCATGGTACATTATGCCTCTTAATTTAGAGAGGCTCTTGATGTAGAGATCAGCTGGGAGGCTCTTTGGCCTCTTTTACCAGCACTGAACTCTATGACCTACAGAAGGAGCATTTGCAGCAAAGGGATTCCCTTGATTTGTTACTCTGGCAGCTTGCCAGAGCCCAGGTTTACTGATCTAGAGTGCAAGGATCAGACAGATTTTTCCACAAAAGTAAAAATATTTTAAAGAAAAGACAAGACTCGTGTAGAAGAGCAAAGCTTTGACTTCGCTGCATGAGGATATTGCAAGATGCCAACGCAGAAGCTCCCTGCACTGTTTTGCTCTGCCAGGCCAGCGGAAAGCATTGCTCACCTAGTGCCACGCTTCCTGACCAAAACACAAGAGAATCACTTGACAACAGAGCTTACGCACCGCCCCAGGAATACGCAGCTATTACTCATGAAATACATCAGCCAGGCAGTATGAAGCAGCTCTCATTGTCTGCACAGCTCAAGCATAACTTGTCTTCTCTGACCTCCTCATACTTCAGGTACTAAAAAACTCAAAACCTTCTCATCAGCCATGACAAGTTACCTTCTGCTCTCTCCTAACATACTGCTTCTCAACAAGCTACTCCGAAAACAACTATTTGCTCCAAAAAGGTACACCAAAAACATCTATTTAGAAGCCAAGACAGGAAAAAAATTGCCTTGAAAGAGTAATTTTGGCTACAACAGCATTCAATCACCCAAATGAGCTTATAGTTTAAAAAGAAAGACCAAGGAGAACAAGTAAAGCCTCCACAGAGGTTTGTTAACTGAAGAAAACCACAATCAAATGGGTTTTGCTGGAGAGGATTAGTCGAGCATCAGCAGAGAAGTGACTGAGGCACATGCCCACTGCTTTGCTGTGCCCCAACAGCAGAAATCAGATCTCAGCAACTGAAGGGATGAGCGAGTTCCTTGTATGCTCCAAATACGAGAGACTTAATATTTCAGGTTTGACATTTTGTGAACAGGCCCAAGTGGTTCCGAGCTAGCAAGCATGCTTTGGTACATAAAGTCTAAGAACTGCAGAAATCAGTTCAAATCACTGAAATAAAAACACTGAACATACGTTTTAGGAGACTGGCCACATCATTGGTGGTATCAGGCAAAGTTAACAAAATGATGGTACCTTTGACTTGAATCCCAAGTTTTTTGAGTGCCTCCTCCACAGACTGACTCTCTCTTTTGCGCATAAACCCATTATCTATGTGTACAGCTATGACCTGATCTCGGTTTAAAGCTCGGTTCAGGAGAGCAGTACACACTGTTGAGTCCACACCGCCACTGAGTAAAACCTAAAGATGAGGAAAAATGAAAAAAACCAACAAAATTTGGTCAGCTGTCTTTGGGGAAAGCGTTAACAAATAATTTGGATACAAGCAGGAGGTCAGAACAGACTGCCGACTTACCAATGATTTGGAAGAAAACAACAAGTCAATATATCGACCCGATTGTGCAAACTTTCTAAAATCTGTTTAATGTATTACCAAAATAATGACAATTCTGCATTTTTTTCAAATTAACCTGAGTAACTGTGTGAGTGTTGCTGTCAGGCTTTTGCAAATAACCTTTCGGTTTCAATTCAATCTACTTACCAGGACTTTTGATGAGCCCACTTTCTCTTTGATATGTTGAATGCACTGAAGTTCTCTGTTTTCCACTGTAAAGGTACCACTGCATCCCGCAATATCGTAAAGAAAATTCTTCAGGATCATCTTCCCATTCACTGTGAGGCTAACTTCAGGGTGGAACTGTGCTCCATAGAGTTTTTTAGATTCATTTGCTATGCCTACATTGGTGCAAAGAAATGAGCATGGTTTAAAAAGAAAAAATCTAAGTGAGAAAGTCAAGCAGACACCGAGTGATTTAGTCTGCCACATTTTGGCACAAATCACCAATCAAAATTAAAGATTCTGGTTAAGACCAGGAACAAGGGTACTGGTACATATCTAGAACACATAAACCCTCAGAAACCAAGGAAAACACTCAAGACATTCTAGGAAAACCACCGTGAAAATAGGAAAATCACTTGCATTAATGTTTTCCACACAACCAAGCCCCATTGCGACAGCTGCACCCACGTCAGAAGGGTTGTGCTGGTCAAGCTGTGCAAGAGTCCCTACAGGGGTAGGTTTGTGAGCACCACTGCTCTTTAACCATCTCCGAGGGGTTGAGTAGATCACAATACAGCACTCTGCACCAAGTCTTGGTCAGACTCGGGTTAAAACACCAGCAGGGAAACTGCCCAGTTCCCCAGGCACACCGTAGCACTGTGTTCTCCTTCACTGCTGGAAGCCTGGCTACCACCTCACCAGCATTTCTTTGCTTCCTTAGGCTCAAGGAGCCACCAGCTTTGGTAAGAGCCCCTGGGCGATGGCACAGGGAAGGTACAGCTCTGTTTCCAATGCCTCCATAAAGTGGGGTTAAAGGTATCAGAGCTCTGGTGGAGCCTGCACACCAGATGCAGCAAGCTTTACACGGCAAAACAATTTATGGAGTGATCTGAGTAGGCAGGAGTTCTAGATTCCTTTCAAGGCAGGCCAGAATACAACAAATTATAAGAAAATAAGAATATCCTGCCTAATCTTAACAGGAGTTTGTAAAGAAGCTTTCCATCTTCTCTTGCATCTTTAAATTTTGTAGAAGGCCTGTTTTTCTCCAATTAGTTACCTCTCTGACTTAAGAGAAGTTTTTTTTTTTTTAAGAAAGATTTAAAATAAACCCGGTGGACACTTTGAGGTCTTACTGAAGTGGCTCCGCAAACTTCAGACCTCTCCAGGTCTCCCACCTCCTAAGAAAGAGGCTGAGTGAGGCTGTTTGTTTGGCATTCAATAATTTGAGTAGCTTCCAAAAACCAGATAGTAAGGTCCTACATTTTTCTGTGACAATGCGTGTAACATTGGAAACACTGCTATCAGCACCAACATTATTTTTGCTCAGTTGAATGTTCATGTGATAATACTAAATACAGTAACAAGCTAATCAAGCTTTAATAATTAAACAGTGTTTGAATTACGGTGCAAAACCCAACCACTCACACTGCACACTCCAGCATGCATCTTCCTCTCCCCTGCCTTAAGAGCACACAGTATTTTGCTACAAAAAGAAACACATGCGTACTTTGAAACAATGCAAACCATTAAAAAAACCAAACAAAACCATAAATTTTCCCTAAACCACCAATTTAAAACCAAGACCATTCATTTTCATGTCTATTTCTTTCTTTATTATCATGACAGCACAACACGAAAGCAAACACAGGCAAGAAATTGTTAAAAACAATTCACTTATTTGGCAATTAAATAACGGAAATAGTCTGTTCTCATTTGGCTCCAACTATTGGCTGCCATAATTCTTGAAGGAATATTATCAAAAGACAATTTCAGTATAAAATAAATACCTGCTATAATGTTCCCAGACTGTGCAACCACTTTGAATCCATCAGCTACTTTATCCACGCTGTCTCCATGAGTGAGGAGCACAAGCTCTTCCTTTTGAAGGCCCCTAAACAAAGATTAAAAACTAGAATCAATTAAAAAAAAAGAACAAAGACATAATTACCTGTGTTACCAAGAGAAGGCCTTAGAGAACCCAATAAAAGGTCTTAAATGGCCAGGCCCATTTGAAATATAAGCAGGATTTCCTTCCCAGAGGAGTCATCTCCAATTCGGGGATGACTCTGTGTAAGTTCTTGTACAAAACATCCTTCATGTAAGAGGGAATTTATCCTAATCCAGTGAGTTTCTTTATAAACCTGCCAATATTGAGGTATCCCCTCTTTGACATGTAGAGGGATCTAGAGTCAGAGTCAATGAGGATCCTTGGAGTAACGCTTTTTATTTCAATGAAGTGAAGCATTCTTGCTCAAAATAGTGTTTTCAGGTCAATTTGGGTACCTCAGACTCTGGGCAGGGTATAAAGTTCTGCAGGGGAAAGTTAAGAAAATTGGAACACCAGGTATGAGCAAACTGTTGAATTTAATACAAGGAACTTGAGAGGCATTGATAAACTACCAAGAAATGCAATTTATAAAACATCACAAAGCAATTTTAAGGGAAGGTAGAAAACGAGAGGTTTCAGATTTTCTATTACCTGTCAAAAGCTGGACAGGTGCCAAGCAGTACATGAGTAATGCACTGCACAGCAGAAGACAATGAGAGCTCAACATGAAGATTCTCATGTTGTGCTACACTTTATGTTGTCTCAGTGAAGATGTTCTACTTTGAAATAAGAGGTTTACACAATACTCTAAGCAAATATATCTGCATTTCTAAAGTCAGCTGAGAAGTTATGCCTAAGAAGGTGTTTAAATGAGCAACTTGCCTACTCCTGGACACAGCTGTAAAAGTTTTATTAGAAATCATCAGATGAGCATAGGTGCAATTTCACTATTTTCTCCAAAATAAGGTTCCTCTCATCCAGACACAACTTTCCAGGCTGCTATTTCCAATATTGTTTTGATAACTTAAAATGTCTGTGTACCTGAACAGTGAACACGTGTTATCCAGAGTGATGCTGAACACGCCGTCTTCTCTAACGCTCTTCTTGTGCACCGTACCTCCAAATACCTTATTCATCATCTGTCAAAACAGAAATACCACATGAAAAAGCACCACACGATCTAGCACCACTTCATACCTCAGACTGACAACTGCTCTAGCCCTCCAATACGCACCAACCTAGTTCTTCAGGATTATACTCATTTAATATCTCTTTTTGCAAAATTATAAAAGAATTCTCTTCAAAATTTATAACTGTTCTGTACTGGGCTTGTTCCTTCCTGCCAGCATAGCTGGGAACCGCTGCTGCACACAACAGGCAGCAGAAATCCACAACAGCAATCTCTACAACAGGTAGAGATTTGCAAAATAATGTGTATCAATAGCATACGTCCACCTGCACTTAGAAATGGCTGCTCTGCAAGTCAGAACATTGTCAAGGCCAGTTATCATAAAAACAGTTAAGCTGCTGAACAAAAATCTGATCTACCTATTCTTTAGCTCAGGGCCCTCTGATACGCTTAAACTTCTCAAAATTTGGCTTCTCAGCTCTGGAGAACTAGGCAAAAACTTGAGTCTATTCCCCTAGTGTCATTTTTTGTGACTTTTAATAATTCTTGCTATATCAGAGCAGCACCATCCTCAATCAGGTTTGTTCTTTCTCAAACCTCACCTTGTCTTTTGGAGTCGGGTATCTGCATTTTAGATTTCAGACATCTCAAAGATTTTGTTTCTTCCTTGTAAATACTACTGGCAACTTAAAAAAATATTTTTGGAGTTTCACCTTCCAACCATTTTAATTGTCAGGGATTTAAGGCTTCATTTGAGACCTAGTTTGATATTATACTTTCTGCACTTGACTGATTTCAATCCTTTGTAATGAAGTAGCAGTGTGTGAATCATTTCTGTCAAGCCACCCTTAAGGAACTCCCCTGCTTGAGGCTAGCTAACATGGTTTTCAATTCACTTGGCATTTTAAGGCCTATTTCAATACAAATTTATTTCCTGTTAGAACAGGGAGAGCCAACATTGTTTTCATAATTACCAGCCTTTCTAAAGGATTTTTTTTCCAGCCATTATTCAGTACCTCTGAAGGTCTAGTAAATCACTAACCTCGGGAAAAAACAAGATGCACAAGCAGAAATCATGCATCCAATCTACCCCTTGCCTCCTTGGAAGTTTGTTTCTTCACTCAGCTCGGATCTACTAGATCACTGCAGGGTCACCACTCAGTCCTACAGTAAATAAGTGTTTGGGACGGGGTGTCATTAGCCACCCTTCATAACTATGCTAGAAGTATTCCACGCTTGAAAACCAAAGGGAAAAACTGTTTCACTTGTTTAGATGAGGGGCACATTTTCCAATACCAACTAGACAGAATTAAGGATTGTCAGGTTACGTGACAAAAAAGGGAGGTGGAACTTACTTCACAGCACTTCCAAGACAAACCATTTATGCTAGTGATAGAGCAGAGCCGAGAGAAAAACAGGCAGTATGCTCAGTTTACCAATTAGGGCTTTAAAAGTATCTTTTGCACATGTGGCATACTGCTTATATTGGAAAAGCGGGTCCTTTGGCAGTTCAGCTTCAGTTAGGACCAGAAATAAGGCCTACAAGAGGGCTGTAGACAAGCCTATCTCCCAACAGCACCTGCATGCCGTAGCAGATTCCAAGAACTGGTTTTCCTATTGTAAATATCGCTGGGTCGAACCATGGTGCATCTTCTGCATATACAGAGTTTGGTCCTCCTGATATAATGATGGCTCTGCAGACAAAAGATAAAGAAAACATTAACTCAAATACTACAGTGTTTACTTCAAAATCTCTTTGCTTTAAACACTATCATTGTTTCATAGTACTCTCAGAACTCTATATATTCTAACATAAATTCAGCACAGATACGCTAACATATAGCTCAATTTTGCTATGCTACAGCTGTCAAAACCAGCAGCTTAGCAGAGAGGTATTTCATCAGTTTAAACAAAGTCAAATAGGAACCATCTTTAAAAGTGACTGTATTTTAAATTCCTCATAGCCAAGCATCAACTACAAGAGAAGCAAGACGGCCGGGATCAAATGCAGAGTATTAGCATGAAGATATATATACCTGATGATGTCTGTGCCATCTGAAGGGGAGCTGCATTCAAAACACAGACTCCCAAATCTTTAGAGCTGCTCAGAAAAATGTCCCTTAATCCACCCTGATTACAAAGTGAGATGGCATCAGCCACAGGCTGTGAACTGAAGTCCAACACATGCAAGCATGTATGGTCTGAAGTTAATTCTTCACACTATAACAGAAAATTGTATCTTTTCAAAGGGGAAGGGAGAGTTTTTGCAAACCACGATGCTTTGCAAGACCGTGACCTGCAGAAGCACCAACCGGTTGGGCAATTCTTTTTGGTCTCGGCCCAGGGTTGAACCCAGGCGTACCAGACCTTGGACTCGCGTACTGTTTATTTCACAGAGAACATCAAATTTGTTATTCAGAGCAAGCAATGCAAAATAGGATGAGAGAGAAGTTGCACACACAAGATTATACACATCTAATAAAGCTTTCTTCTAGCACCAGAGTTTGTCACGCGGGCACTGACAAAACAGAATTTTTCTATTTTTAAGCAGTAGCGCGCTTACAACATCCGTACTACCAGCAGAAATAATCACGTAGTAACAAGCCCGCATACTGAATGCTACCTCTCAGCAGCAGTCTCGCAGGGTACCCGCTCCCACAGATGCAGGGCAGGATCTCCCCTGCAGCCCAGCTTCACCCGGGCTGGACGGGGACACCCCTCAGAGCCAACGCACAGCGGCTGGCGAGTTGGAAGAGGCAGCTTTTCTTTCCCTGGGTGTTGGGATTTACAGGCAAGCTCTAGAACAAGCAGACAGCTGCCACGGGTGTAGTCTTACATAGAACAGTCCTGACAACTAGTACCTGCTGTGCACGTACGGGCCCTTCTGTTCAAGTCAGAGACATGACGAACTTCCTAAACTCTGCTAGAAAGACTGGAAAAACTTAGTGCCTGGTGGTATTGCTGCTTCTATAATCCCATGTACAGACACTGAAGTGTCACATCTACAGAACACTATCTAAAGGAAATACAGCCACACCTACAAGCTTAACACGCTTAGAAGTCAAAACAGTTATACACTGTCCTATTCAAAATGTAGACTCTTAAAAATCTGCTTTTTTCCATACCAATTAAAATCCCACAGAATACAAAAAGGTTATCCAATGTGCCCAAGGAGGAGAAATACATTAGGAGCTGAGGGTGAGAGAGGATCCTGCATCTTCTCAACTGTCCAGGAGAAATTAAAACTAGCATGGAATGCAGAGTTTGAAAGTTTTACTGCCACGCCATGGAATTTCTCACATACCTTCTTGCATTGGTATGAATATGCCTTTTTCTGGTTTACCTTAAACCACTTCCAAAACAACCTGACCTAGCTTTGGAAAGCAACGGATTAAAGGCACATCAGGAACCACGTCAAAATACCAAGAGTAAAATGCCTGCATTGATACCTTGACCTCAGGACTCACACCAGAGCTCAGACAGTGCCAGAATTCAGACAGACGCCAGCAGAGCACCCGACCGTGGCACCTCCTCGGCCCTGGAGCAGGATACTGCTGAAACCATTAATGTTTATGTCATATTTGGATTAAACTCATCACTAGAGATTGTTCTGAAAATTGAAAGTTGAGGAGCTGGCTTTCTAAACACAACACAAATACAATTTAGCGAAACGTTCAGTCTTGCTGCCTGGCTCACACCTTAGCGCAGACTAAAGTGCAGCTCCTTGGCCCAGTCAATGCATGAGCTGCAACACGGAAACCCGACTATTCCCAGGACATGTGGAATAGATACCAAAATCTTGCAGTAAAACCACAAATTCATTTTTGCAGCAGTCACTGAGTAAAGGCACGCAATGGCTGGCGTCAGTATTTGTTGAGGATCCTCTCCTGAAGGATGCAAATGTGTGACTGAGGCTGTGGTCACAAAGCTTACTGACCAGAGTTTTTTCAGTTGCTTCCCTTTCCACCATCTGACATTCAGAAGTGACCTTTTGAAGGAAGAGGGTTTGCCACATTTTAGAGAGCAATTATTTGGAACGACAAGTCCAACAGGTCTAATCACATGACTTTGAAGAACCTTCAGCTGTGAAAAGAAAGAGGGAAAAGGTCTTCCCACTACCAACCAGCTTCACTACAGCACATCTCTGAGACAGAACATCATTAGCACTATGACCCACACCTCAAATCCAACACACAGGAGGTGCAGGAATTCTTTTTAAACCAGGAATTAGGTATGTCCATCTTCTAAAGACTCGATTCTTGAAGGATTACAAACAATATCTGGCAAGAGAAGCTAACTTGCAGAAAACTTCTCAAAGAAATTCTTCACACAACAGCTACATGACAGAACAAGAAGCTTCTGGGTTTTGTTCCTTGTTTTCAGAGGTGATCAATAAGTTCCTATTCGACTTACTAACAAATCCTGTTTACTGGTTCACTAATTATCATTGATTAGAAAAACACAGTTCTGCAGCAAAGCGCTGTCTCACTTGTTGTCAGACACAACTGATAAACACACCCCTCTTATTTCTGGATTGGTACCAAGCTGACAAGTGAGGTCTTCAATTTGGAGACTTCAGGGTATTTATTTTCCCCATGCACAAGAGAGACATACCATGCTACGCCTAATAAAACGAAAAAAGGAACGTACAAAGGACTAAATAATTGCGAGACCTTTTCTTGTTGCAAACAGCAAGTGATAGTTTCAGTTAGTTTTTTCAGTTGCTTCCCTTTAACAGCTTGGTACAATTTACCACAACATCTTCAGTATCCAAGTTAGGTATTTCAATTTACTTTTTGTTTTTAAATTTAAACTAAGAAAACCATTATCAGAAACTCACAAGACTTGTTTCCTCAATTAATAGCTTCCTTAGTTCAACAGGTAAAACAGCCAGGTCATCTAAGTTTTTGTGGATACATATTTAAAATGCATCCTCTTAAATTATACTTACAAACGGAAATGATTAAAATGACATTAAGAAGCCAATATACACAAGTCATACAGCTGCACAAGCGTCCCCAGAACTCTGGTGTTTCTGTGGACAAGCTAAAGATGCAATCATTAGCATCACTACAATGAAAGCTACTGCAGATAAACCCCAGGCAATGACCATCCCCAGATGCCCTTAGATCGAAAGCAGGGAACAAGCACACGTGGCCCGGGGCACCGCAGGAAGGGACCTACCGAAAGCCTTGTTCTCTGATGGCAAAGGCTGGCGTCTCCAAGGGGAAGATCTCGGACTGGACGAAGAGCTCGCGCACCCGACGGTCTATGACTTTCCCGTACTGCGCTCCGGCGTCCAGTATGACGACGGCTCCCTCGTAGTGGTGCTGCCCATCCTTGAGCTCTCCTCCAGCGTTCTCCGGCTGCGAACATCACTCATGTCAGTGTTTTACAGTGACACGTTGCAGACCGCAGGCTTTAAGCCAGGTCTCTTAAACAACTAAGATCTGCAAAGCTTGCTAAGGTTGCCTAAATGTTGATTTATGATTAAGACTAGAAGAGAAACTTCTAAATGAAAAAAATCCTCAAGTTTATGAGGACCAGCAGATGCACCGGCAAGATACAGGAGTTATGCATTAACACAGCACATCCCTCCCGAGCAGCTGCACAAACATGACATCCCCAAACCCAAACATGGTACAAATTAGAGTGAAAAAAAAAACGCAAATAAGCTAATGAAAGCAGAGCTTTCCATAAATGAGAAGTCCAATGCCCTGTTCACCACTCCAGCTTTTTCTATTTTACAGCTCCACATAAACCCCAGCGCACCCTCTGATAATTAACAGCATGTGCCTTTTCTCAAGCAAAACAGGACAGTGCAAAGTCAGAAGAGAAATGGTTTTCCCCATCACACTGCCTCATACTCTGAGCTTTCACTTGACATTACCTCCTGGAGAGAATAAAAAGGATAAATTGAGAACAAATGTCTCTGCTAAATAAATGATTTTAAAGAAACCAACAATAACTTCGGAATGCAGCTTTCAAGCAGACTACACGTGGCTCTCTTCGACCCTGTCACATTTGGCTTGGTTGGCCAACTTTGGCTACATCTGAAAGAGGGGTTGAAAACAAGGACAAATTTCTTCTTTTAAAGGGAGAAATTTCTGAAGAGGTATATTCCATGGAAGTGTCCTTACTGTAGGCTCTTCAAGGAAGAACATGAACACAACCACACTAAGATACCAAGGAATTAATGTAGAAAAAATTCTGCTGCTTAAAGCAATTGCTTACTTTGGGGGTTTTCTCCTTAAAGCTTACACTGTTTCCTTGCCAATTTAGTTTGATGAAGGGAAAAACTGGGAAGTGTTTTACTTCTGCAAACGCTGCCTCAAAACACATCTTGAAGCTTACAGCAATTTCAGGTTTTAATTACGGCATGTGGGAGTTGTGCTGTATGGTTCTATCAGGCAACACATCCTTCAACCCAGGGCTCGCAGGAGGTTTCCCCCGCTGCTGCTCAGGCTCTGAAGGAAGCCAGGGCAGCCTGCAGCACGCCACAGTATTTCCATGTGGGTCAGACCATCATCCCCACACCAACCACAGGTCATTCTGCAGAACAACATCACCCTGTTGGGACACACTCTCCACAAGAAATACAGAGCAAAGGCTGCCTTGGAGCTTTCCTCCTCAGCTACCGAAAGACACCTCAGATAACCATCTTCAAATTAGGCAAGGAAGCTGGAAATTTCCAACATTTACACTAGCTGGAAAAGGTTTTCTCTAAATTAAAGGACATAAGCAGAAAAAAAGTAGTGCTAAATCCCTCAAAAGCCTAAATCCAGGTTAGAGTTAGTTACTTCACGTCTTTCCTTCAGCTGGCAGCCTGATGGGGAGCTCTTAATGACTTTTTACTCTTGGGTTACACAACAGAAAGGGCACATGCTGGAGGACAGCACACTGCAGCAGCAAACACTCCTTCAAACCCCCTGGTCAGGTGGAGGGAGGTCACCAGAACTGTCTGCCCTTCCAGAGGAAAGGAAGGAATCACTGAGTGATACTGGGCATTTTCACCTAGCAATTTCTAAGGCAGTAGCTCTTGCAAGAAAGACCAACATCCTTATTCTTCCCTGGCCCCATCTTGCAGCAAACACTACTCCTTGCAGTGATATTTCTTATTAGAAGTCTTTAATTGTTTCAGGGCATGTGCTGTAGCTTGTACCATGAAGGGACAGAGCTCTGCAACCCTCTTGGCTTAGCATCTGAGATTGACCACTTCCACCTGCAAGAGATCAGAGTGGGACATAAGCAGCTGCCTCCAGGCCCTCAGACAAGCCATGGGTGTGCAGCCAGCCCTTGCATGGATGGGTCTCACCTGCCAGCAGCGCTCCTCACACATCATACCCTGCAGATCACCCCTAAAAACCCACAGAATGAGTAAGGGGAAAGTAGCACAACTCCGTGAAGGCAGCTTTTACATTTTACAATAAAAAAGGCTAAACTCTGGCTCAAACAGACCAATGGCTGAGCATTTACATTTGCAGCTAGTAAATAAATCTGATTTTCAGCACCCTACCCTGGAAGGGCCAAGCTGCCCCGAGCAGCCAGATGTAGTTGGCTGGGCCCGAGCAACAGCTCTGGGGAAGACATGCGAGTGAAAACACAGAGCTCAAAGTTACGCTGGGAGTAGTTGGAGAGACACTGCACAGGTAGGTCTGTATCTCAAACGAACCTGCCCCTTCCTTAGCTCTCCTCGGCACAAGCAGGACAGTGACACGTCCACATTTCTCACAGGAACGAACCGGAGTAGTCTCCGTGCTGCAGTCACCCAGATGCGATCCCTCAGCTCCCAAGCTGGCAAACTCCTTCCCTCAGCCAACCCTGCTCCTCTGCTCTTGAAGCACAGCATCGTTTTGCACACAGAGAAATGTTTTCACTTGTAACTGCGTCAATGTTAGAGTTACTTCTGAATCTTTTATTTAGCCCCAAAATATGGCTGTTAAAGGCTTCCAGCAAAAGCTCATTGCCCGAGTTTTGCTGCGAGTCCATTAATCCCCTCCCAAAAAACTCAAAAGCTAGTGTCTAATTGTATCTCAGAAGATAATTTTCCTCAGATGATGCTAAGGACATTCAGGCAAAAGTCCAGTAAAAGCACTGTGTCCATCAAGAACACAGATCTGCTCATGCAAAGTATGCAAGATGAGCAAGGCAACATGAACCTCACCAGGAAAAAAGAAAAATTTTAAAACCCCATTTAATTGGTGACCTAATAACTTGCTGCTTCCTTAGATGTGGGCTTAGGGTATAGTACAGGGTGAAATAATTTTCTCTCAGTACTACCCAGCACTGGCCACCGTCCTTCCCTCCCGTGAGCAACCCTGCAGCATGTCCCCAGCAGACACCAAGCAGGCCCCATCCCAGGAGTTAACGCAGGCGACCGTCACCCCACGGACTGCGTCAGAGGAGTTTCAGTACCTCAGTTCTGAGCTGAAGTACAACTGTGAGGAGGTTCAGCTCTGAAGAGAGCCCAGCTGAAACGTTACCATAAATCACAGGGAAAAAGAGGAAAGAGAAAGGCGTAAGTCAGTATAAGACCTGGCTTTACTTATTTCAAGGCACAGTTCCAAGGCTAGAGATTTTGAATCCAAATTTTAACAAGGGAAACTTCATTTAATAAAAAAAAGAACAGATGCCGCTAACATGCGGCCAACATGGCAGTTTAGATCATGCTAAACTGTCCACATACCACGAGAAAGATGAAGAGGATACCAGACAGCCCAGCTCCTGCAGGGACAGGGTTTATTGAGCCAGCACCTCTTCCTAATGGAGATTGTCCAGTTTCTAATAAAAGCTCTTTTTCCCCTCAGTAGGGGTGTAACCAGAGTTCCTCCTCTTCTCCTGGTCTGTTTCCGCAAAACTCTGGAGAACTCTGTCAAAGCTGGTTTGACGGCTGTCCAAGGCGGCTCTGAGCAGACAGAGGCATCCTTCTGACATCCCGAGAGTGGGACCAAAAACACAATGGAACTTGCGAATGCCAAGAGAAAAACAGGGGGAAAAAGTCTATATTCAGCTAATTTAAACCAGAAGCCACCCTGAAAACGACATGAAGGACTCCTACTCTTCTCTACAACAAAACAAAGCAATGACACTATCAAACCGCTGTATCTCCAGACCGCCGTGTGCCTGCTGTCTCACTGACCCAAGACCTGGAACCGAGGTCCTGATGGCCACCTGAACCGAACTGTCACTCCAACAGCACTGCTGCAGCGAGGGTCAGCCTCGAGCCGTCATTTCAGCTCTACCACTTAGTAACACTGAAATAAAACCGGCTTCCATAGCTGCTGGGGGAACTTGTGTCAAAAAAAATATAAATTACCAGTTCTCTCCTGAGCTGCGGAAGGAGACCTGCCCTCAGGCTCGCACTAGCAGCTAAGGGCACCGCGTTATCTTGCTCCTCGGTGTACCTACCTAGTGGTTTACACAAAGTTTGCAGGTTCCTTGCTCCTCGGTGTACCTACCTAGTGGTTTACACAAAGTTTGCAGGTTCCTAACTGCTCGCTTCTGCAGAATCAGGGAATTTTTTCAGCATTTCACACACCCACATGCTCGCAGGATTTGCATTAATGCAAGTTATAAAACGCACTAACATGCAGAACAGTCATTTTCTGGAGCACCAAGAAGCGCTCGGTAGAGTCCAGTCGGCAGCAGCGGCCCCTCCGTCCGAGCTCTCAATCCTGAGTTTTCACCCACACGAATAACTTAGGACAAGCCTAAACCAGGAGCCTTGATCTGACACTTTCAAGGCAGCACAGGTTTTACAAGCATGTAATTGTTTCTTAACATTAACATTCTTAAAATTAAGCAGGTATACGAAAACTCACTCCTATTTTTTCACAGTATAACAGGAAAGTAACTTCTTCAAACTCCAGCAATCTCCAAGACGGATACGGAGCCCCCAGCCCATTACTTCAGGCAGACTTTAATTTACACAAGCCGCATGTGGATTTCCAGTGGCTGCTGGGACTCAGCCCCAGCGGAAACTGCTCTCGTTCCCGCTTCCTGCAAGAGCGTGGTCCGTGGAAGATGAGCTTCGTGTCACAAAGCGGGCTCTGGGTGCGACCACCCCGGAGAAGAGCAGCCCCGGCCAGGAAAGGAGATGGTGCCCACGGCTGGGTAAAAGCATGGCAGAAAACTTAAAAGCAGGGACCAACCGAGCACTTAAAAAACCCTAAACCCTCAGAGTCACGTTTTCTTGCAAAACGGATAAAGTCTAGAACGAGGCTTTTATCCTACTACAGAATCAGCCTGAGACAACTTGCTGGGTTTTGGTTCAGTAGCTGCACTACCAAGAAAAAAAACTTCAACCTCCTAAAGGCGCAGGAGTCGTTCTGTCACCCCAGCCACGCATCTTTTTTTTGCCGTGGTCGCTGGAAACGGGACGCGAGGCGATGCTGAGAGAGCGGCTGAGCCCGGGGGTCACCGGGACGGCCCCGCACAAGGGCTGGAATTGAACCAACCAACTTTCCTCTCCCGCTGGCTGCAGGAGTGACCCTGGGGAGGGTTTTCACGGGGACGCGACGGCCGAGCGGCGTGCCCCGCGGCTAGGAAGGGTGCCGGCCGTGCCCCCGGGGGAGCACCGGCCCTGTAACCCCCCGAACAGAGCCAGGCGGGCTCGGCCACACCGTGAGCCAACGTTTTAATAAACCCCATTAAAACCCGGGCTGTGAAATGAACGAATTAATTTTCCCAGCGCAACCGCTGCGGTGCCCGTGGGGCCGGGGAGGCGGGCAGC